>JADRCC010561507.1:0-15454 GCA_019843855.1 Hylomyscus alleni
CCCCCCACCCAATACCTGATCATATTCCCCTTTCCCCTCCCTGTATCTTCTCTCACCCAGATATTCAACATATGAAATATATCTGGGATAATTGTTATCTTTGACAAAACATGAATTATTTATAATCAAGCCTTCATATATATTTAAAACTATGAGAAATTGACAATCACTTACATGTTAGTTCAAATTAAAGAGGCTGTTTCCTCAAAGATCGGTGTCCAAGGAAAGTTTCTTTGGGCTAAGATCTTTCTCTTGGTCTCATGGGTAGCAATGTAGGGATCTAAAGGACAATCATACACTCATCCATAGGAGCTTCTCTAGGATGTAGTCACATCATCAATGTTTTACTGGGGGAACAAGCTATTGAAGTGCTCACAACTTTTATTTCATGCCATATTTTTTGTTTATTTTAAATGTGAAGTTCACCATTTTCAAACTATGTCATAATCATTAACTTTTTCTTCTTCAGTAAAATATAAATCATACTTTTTCTGAAATTTTTTAAGCACTATTTTGAATGTCTAAACTAAGTCAACTTTATAACCCATATTGTGTAGTATAGTGAGGCTTTATAAGCTTCTGCAAACATTGCAACCCTATAATAAAAAGAGATGTTGGTTTGTGGAAGCTTTTCTTTTTACTTTAACAAGCTACACCTCCCATAAGCAGCAGTCCTGGTTAGCAAGTGCCTCCTAACCCTATGTGTAATGAGCTTCAGTTGTAATTCCTCATTCTTACCTCTAGAAATCATGCCTAGGTCTCTAGAAATATCATATTTGCCTCATTTGAGAGG
Organism: Hylomyscus alleni; assembly: GCA_019843855.1. Taxonomy (NCBI): domain Eukaryota; kingdom Metazoa; phylum Chordata; class Mammalia; order Rodentia; family Muridae; genus Hylomyscus; species Hylomyscus alleni. The sequence continues at coordinate 794 of JADRCC010561507.1, forward strand.
AACTGGGTGGTTTGTTCTTCCGACAGTCATGTGCACTGCCTAGAGCAATCATCCTGTAATCAGAGTTATGGATGCTTGGGGGTTTTCTCAGTCTCAGCAGCAAAGGCAGACAATGCAGGCTGAGATGGGGCTTCTTGATTTCTGTCCATGCTGGAGTTTGGGAATTCCAAAGGATGTGACAGTAAGCATCTCTGCAGTGTTATGTTAAGGGATTATAATTTGTCATGATTGTGAATATCATTTACCAAGCGCAAGTGTGCTGACTGGAATCTTTATCACATTAACAAAATGAGAATCCTCACAAGCCGTGCAATTATAATATCACTAGTATTAGGCTCAAGTCACATTTGAGGATAAAAGGATATACGGAGCAATGAGCTGAGATGCACAGGATTGCACTTCCCTCAAGATAGGTAGCATTCAGCTCCTGTAGAGAGTAGCTCTACAGTAAATCCCAGTACCAAGCACAGTAAACCTCTCTTTGAGTTGTTGGCTAAGTAGCAGGATTTCTTGGACCTGCAAGCATATGAATAATGACACAGAGATTTATTGATTTTATTATTGCTTAGGCCTTAACTTAGCAGTCTCTCACTATTCTATCCTGACTAATTCTGGTATATAACCCGCCATATGGCTTGTTAAGCCCCATTCCCCCTAGGTATTTCTGAATTCCTCCATGTCCTTGCTGGCAAATTTCCCACACTTGATTCTTCTCTCATAAATCTTCTCAGCCCAAAATTTACACCTTCTCTTTCCTTCCTAGTTATTTGTGGTTAACTATTCATTTAACCAATAAGCAATCAAATGAGGAAGGTATATGTTTAGAAAAATATTGAGGCAGATGATGAACCCTAAGAATAAAAATATCAATACCTGGTCAGTTCACATATCTGGTACACAAGTTATAATTGAATAATAAAGACAACCTGAAAACAATGTAAAAAAAAAAAAGTTATCTAGAAAGCCATACAACATCTGCAAGGAACAGCATATGAGTGTTTTACTTTTGGAATTCTACTGGGATCAAGTCCATGAACACCGCCCTCTCACTAGGCAAGGACCTGTGGTAAATTTGTTGGCCTCTATGCTTATTCCCTAGATGTCCTGTGCTACAAGCTCTTCTTGCTTTCAGTATGCTATCTATACTCACAGTAAAATTTTGTTTCACTTTGTTGGTCACAGGCCAACATTCTTGCATTCTTACAGTGATGTTCATGTATCAGCTGTGCTGAGACAAGAGCATGGAGACACAGCTCTTAAAAATTTTTATTTGCCGTCTACAGAATCATACCATTTATTTCTCCTTTCCAAAAACACAGAGATGGGAAGAATAGATTTACTGGAGGAGGTTGCTATAATTTCTTTTCAGACAAATTGAGCTCCCAGGAGGAACCCATGGATTAACTGGCTGCCATCTCTTCCTGGCCTTTCTCCAGCTGGTGCAACCATGTCCATACGTGAGGAAGTAAGCATGTCAGAGTTGAATCCTCTTCTCAAGTCTTCCCACCAGGAAAAGTGATGCAAATCCACTCCTCTGTTGAGATCATATTCACTTGGCCCTAAGCTAACTGTGATGACCATTTGTTAGAACAAGACCTGTTGAAGCATTTTCTCTGTTCAATCACATTAGGGCAGCAACAGGTTTGTGATTGGACAGGAATAGGGGGAGGAGCTAGAAGTTTAGGAGTGAGGAGATCGGAGGTCAGAGGAGAAGGGAGAATCAGCATGGAGGAAGACTAACAGGAAGACAATCCAGACCCTGCACGGTTTTAAACAGTCAGAAGTAGTAAGGTTTTTACAAGATTAGAATAATTTGGCTAAAGCATTATCTTTATCATTTGGCTCTGAAATTATTATACTGGCATCTTGTAAATTGTGATCTTATTGATTATGTATATACCTGATTGGATAAAAAAAAATTGAAAGAGATACTTGTGTATTGAGTTAGTGCATCCATTTATCCTAATAGCAGTACCAATGGTCCTCAGAAAATGGGGAAGTGTGAACTCTCTGCACATGATCTTGAACCCCCGCTCTGGAGGAGGTTTAATAAACACCTGAGCTGTGCTCTGCTTAGTTCATTGATTCTGCTATATGTCATTATAACATGGCTTCTCTATTTCTTTCCTAACTACATGTCTCCCTATTACTGTCCAGTCACAAACCTATCACTGCCCTAATGTGATTGAACAGAGAAAATGCTACAACAAAGACCCACATATTTTAATAACTCTTTAGTGTTTCTGTGAGCAGCCATAAGGATCCAGACAGTCACATTTCTGAGACAGTGTAAGCTTATAAAATGAGAAGAATTGGCCGGGCGGTGGTGGCGCACGCCTTTAATCCCAGCACTTGGGAGGCAGAGGCAGGTGGATTTCTGAGTTCGAGGCTAGCCTGGTCTACAGAGTGAGTTCTAGGACAGGCAGGGCTACACAGAGAAACCCTGTCTCGAAAAACCAAAAAATAAATAAAAAAATAAATAAAAAATAAAATGAGAAGAATTGTTAAAATGAAAGTCAATAATTCCATCACGACAGAGGTTCCTTTTTGGATTTCCACTCTGTGCTCACAGAATGATCTGATAGACTATGAAAAATTCCAGAATATTGTCTTTTTTTCAAGGTATTATCTTTTCTAATTGGCTACTGAGTGCATAGTGGAGATTTTAAAACCATATAACATCTCAGGAAAACTACATCAATACAACTCTGTCTGTCCATCAGATACCTCACATAAAGGATATTGAAGCTTGGTCCTTTGCTGTGTATTGTAATGGTAAGTGCAGGGCCCAGAGGCGAGGTTGTCCCAGAGACAAAAGAGTCTACATGTCAACTCAAATGCCTCTTTTTGACCTTGCTCTCGTGTTATATTTGATTGGTAAATAAAGATGCCAATAGCTAGTAGCTAGACAGAAGAGATATAGGCAGGTTTTAGTGTTCCTGAGCCTTGTGGGTTGAGGAAGAACCACTAGCGAGAGAAGGCTAAGGAAGAGAGAAGTTGCTATGGGTTAGGTGAGTCATGAAAATGTGGCCTTGAGGGATGCCCAATTGGAATTAAGAGCAGCCCAGGTTAAACATAGTAATAACTCGGGATTATCAATAGAAAAGTAGAAACTAATAGCATAGAGTGTAGATATCTGGTCAGATTTTGTGCTCTTTAAGGCTAATTGTAAATAATAAAAGTTGAGTATCTTTTATCTGGGAATTGAATGATGAAGGTAGGGTAGAAACCCTGAATTGGGATTAAAAATTTCTACAATAAAGGTCTATTTATAACTTCTAGATTTGTGAAGTAAAACATGGACGTGTTTGCTGATAATTAAATATATTATTATGACATGAAGAACACACACAGAAAAAACACAGTGGCCATTTTTTTTGTGAAAGTTAATGTTGTCTGTCATCTTGATTGTGTTGAGTAATACTTGGGTAGTATAGGCTTGGTGTTCTTGGAAGGGCTTTCCATAGATGGTAAAGTCAGATATACACAGAATGTAGTCAGCACCACAGCTTGGGCTCAGATGGACCAAAAGAGATAAGGATGAGCCCTTTATCACACATCTCCTTCCTGCTACCCTGAGTAAAGACATTCTCCTTCACCAAAGGACAATAAGCATAAGCAGCTGTGCACCAAAACTTCTGGCATTGAACTAAAATGAATCCTTCTCCTTTCAAATTGTTTCCTTCATGTATTTATCAAAACAACAAAATTGTGAGTGGCAGAGAACTCTTCAGGGACACTTTGTTTGAGACTCACATTCCTCATCACACCAAGCCTTACTAAAAGTCTTTTTCAATTTTGAAGTGAAAATGACATCTTTGGTTTGAACTGAAACATGCTATACAAAGCTGAATTTTCTTATCATAAAAATATAAAAAGGGCAGGGAGAGGTGGCACACGCCTTTAATCCCAGCACTTGGGAGGCAGAGGTAGGCGGATTTCTGAGTTTTCCTAGTCTATAGAGTGAGTTCCAGACAGCCAGGGCTACACAGAGAAACCCTGTCTCAAAAAACCAATATATATATATACACACACACACATTTATATATATATATATATATATATAGGATAATATATGATTGATTCTCATTTTTTGTGTTGGTTCATTCCAGGACCAAAATCCAAAATTGTTTATGGTATAGAATTTGTATTTGTCTTATATGCATAATCTTTATGCTTTATTCATTTCTGCTCTGAATAATGATAGATACAATGAAAAAATTTGCAAATACTCTATTATCTAGGGCATAAGAACAAGGAAAAGAATCTGAAAATGCTTAATATAGGCATTTTTATTTCAAATAATTACAACCTGTAATTGACATGACTGCTGAATATGTAACATACTAACACAGAGACTTGAATATATTCACAGATAAAATGTTAAATAATATTTATGGGTTTCAGGTTTTCTCATAAATAGAAAGAAGTTTTAATGGATTGAAATGTGTCTTCCCAGATTTATGAAGCTCTGTCTCCAGAGAAATTGCATAAGTAAGAAGATCTTTAGGACATAATCAGGGTAAACTGAGGTCAGAAGAGTGGAGTCTCATTCTTATAAGGTTGATACTTAAAGGAAAAAGTAGAAGGAGATTATTGCATTATAGCCAGGAAGAAACGTCTCATAATAAAGAAAACCATACCAGAATCATATCATGCAGCTTCCAGCCTTTAATTTCAACATGAATTAACTCTGTCAGACACAGAATTGTGAAGCTTTATCCCTAGATACTCCACAGAAGTGTAAGCAGTGAGATGACTTAAACACAGGGGCACGAGGTGAATTTAGAAATGATATGTGGCAGGCTTGACAAATCCGACAGCTATAAATCCAGATTGTTGGAACTGTGATCTGTGAGGTGTACCTGAAAGAGCTTCAGGAGCCTACATAGCTACAGACAATGCATATCACAGAAAATGGACACAAATGAGACCTTGAGCAAAGCATAAACATCGGTAAACACATAATGCAGGTGCATGTTCAGTAAACAGTTCATTAAAGTGCTAGCTACTCCCCTTCGTTTCCAGTTACTGTTTATCATCATAGACGCAGGCAGACTGCGACAGCTTTGGATACGTCACTTCTGTAATGTTACCTTAGTTATTACTGATGGGATTAATTTCTGATGTCTCTTTGTTCTTGTTCTATGCATTATTAACTTTTGTCTATTTTAAAATATTTTATCGATTCTTTGTTAGTTTCACAACATACCTCAAGTTCCACTCATCTCCCTGTCCCGCCAAATAACATCAGCTCTTGAAAACTTTGAAACATCCCCCTTAAACAAAACAAAATGACAGCAACAACAATAAAACAACTCTCACCATAGAAGCTGATGTGTGTCATAGAATCATAAACAGAATTGAATCAAAGACCCAGAAATAAACTAACACACCTATGAAAAGTTGATTTTTGACAAAGAATCCAAAATCATACAAAAAAAATGAAGAACATCTTCAACAAATGGTGCTATCCAACTGGATGTCTACATGTAGAAAAATGCAAATAGATTCATATTTATTACCCTTCAAAAAACTCACACCCAAATGAATCAAAGACCTCAAGGCAACATCAGATACACTAAATCTAAAAGAACAGAGAGTGAGAAATACTCTTGAACACATTGGTACAGGAGAAAATCTCCTCAACAGAACACCCATAGCTTAGGCTTCAAGATCAGCAATTAATAAATGGAAGCTTATGAAAGTGAAGGCATGTGTAAGGCCAAGGACACCATCAATTCCACAAAATAACAGCTTCCAGATTAGAAAAATACTTTCATCAACCATACATCTGATAGAGGGTTAATAACCAAAATAAATAAATAGCTTGAGAAGTTAGACACCACCAAACCAAATAAGCTAATTAAAAATGGAGTATAGAACTAAACAAAAAATTCTGTCTCATTTTTATGTAAACAATGTAATTGCTCTTTCTATTGCTGTGATGAATTAAGTGGCAATTGTGATGGGAGTTGAATTGAATCTGCAGATGCTTTTGGTAAAATGGCCATTTTTACTAAGTTAATCCTACCAACCTTTGAGCATGGGAGATCTTTCCATATTCTGAGGTCTCTTTCAAATTCTTTATACAGAGACTTAAAGAGCATTTAGATCTTTTAGAGTCACATCAAGATATTTTATATTATATGTGACTATTGTGACGGATGTCATTGGTCTTATTTTTTCCTTTGAGTAGAGGAATGCTAGTGATTTGTTTGAGTTAATTTTCTATCCAGCCACTTTGCTTAAATTGTTTATCAGCACTAGGACTTCTCTGCTTGAGCTTTTTTTTTCACTTAAGTATACTATCATATCATCCACAAATAGTGATATCTTGAATTATTCCTTTTCAATTTGTATCCCTTTTAGCTCCTTTTGTTGGTTAATTGCTCTGGCTAGAATTTCAAGTATTTTATTAAATACATATATGCATATATATATAGAAAGAGTGGAAAGCTTTGTCTAATCCTTGATTTTAGTGGGATTGCTTCAAGTTTCTCTCCATTTAGTTTGATGCTGGCTATTGGTTTGTTGTATATTGCTTTTACTATGATTAGGCCTTGAATTCCTGATCTTTCCAAGTCTTTTAACATGAAGGGGTGTTGTATTTTGTCACAGGATTTTTCAGCATCTGATGAGATGATATTTTTTTTCCATTTGAGTTTTTTTATATACTGTATTACATTGATGTATTTCCTTATATTGAGCCATCCCTGTGTCCCTGAGATGAAGTCTACTTGATCATGGTGAATGATTGTTTTGATGTGTTATTAGATTCAGTTTGCTAGAATTTTATTGACTATTTTTGCATCAATATTCATAAATGAATTTGACCTGAAATTCCATTTCTTTGTTGGATCTTTGTGTGGGTTAGCTATCAGCATAACTGTGGCCTCATAAAATGTATTGGTAGTGTTCCTTCTGTTTCTATTTGGTGGAATGGTTTGAAAAGTATTGGTATTAAGTCTTCTTTGAAGGTCTGATAGAATTCAACACTAAAACCTTCTGGTCATGGGCTTTTTCTTTAACAAAAACAAAACAAAACAAAACAACAACAACAACAACAAAAACAGAATACCCAAAACTATTCTCAACAATAAGAGAACTTCTGGGGGAATCACCAAACCTGACCTCAAGCTGTACTACAGAATAATAGTGATGAACAAACAAACAAACAAAAAACCCACATGGTATTGGTACAGAGATAGGCAGGTAGATCAATGGAATAGAATTGAAGACCCACATACCTATGGTCACCTGATGTTTGACAAAGAAGCCAAAACCATCCAATTGAAGAGACAACATATTAAAAAAAATGATACTGGCTCAAGTGGTGGTCAGCATGTAGAAGAATGTAAATTGGTACAAATTGATACATTATCTCCCTGTACAAAGCTCATGTCCAAGTGGATCAAGGACCTCCACATAAAACCAGACACTCTGAATCAAATAGAAGAGAAAGTCAGAATGAGCCTTGAACCCATCAGCACAGAGGAAAATTTCCTAAACAGAACACCAATGGTTCAGGCTTTAAGGTCAACCATTGACAAATGGGGTCTCATATAATTTAAAAATTTCTGTAAGGCAAAGAATATTTTCAAAAAGAAAAAAAAATCAACCTAAAACGTGGAAAAAGATCTTTACCCACCCTACATCCAATAGAGGCATATAAATATGGAACTCAAAAGGGTCCACTCAACATGCGACAAGCGCACTGTGCTGGCACTCACCGAGAAGAGCTTTGAAGACACTATTGCACATGGAATAACCTTCGTCAAGTTCTATGCTCCGTGGTGTGGCCATAGCAAGAATCTGGTAGGAACCCGAGAGGACCTCTCTAAAGAGGAATTCCCAGGCTTGGCAGATGTCACCATCGCGGAAGTGAACTGCAACCCTGAGCGCAATGTCTGCTGCAAGTACTCGGTACTAGGCTATCCCACATTGCTGCTTTTCTGAGGAGGTGAAAAAAATAGTGACCACAACGGAGGCAGAGACCTCAACTTTTTACACAGCTTTGTTCTGCACCAGGCAAAGGATGAACTATAGGAGCCCTTGGTGACGTCATTCTGCCTGGCCTTATTCTCGCCGTGCATAGGAGTAACCTCACATGGACATGCGCGTTTTCACTGTGGTTAGTCAGAAAGATGAATAATTAAGCTTGTGTTGCTTCCTGTGTGCTCTCTGAGCCACCACACACTACGGCTTAAGTTTCTCTAATCATGGCGCACGATCCCTGGGCAAACCAAATATTTTCAGTGGCGATCCATCCTGTAACCTTCTCTTGACAGAATTAAATTGGCTCCCTTTGCAACTAAAATACAGTCAAGGAAAACCGAATTGCTAAACTCTGTTGGCTCCTGAGGGATGTGAGGAAATGCATGACACAGAAGCAGTTTTTTGAATTGCTTGAGTTCTGGAAAGGAGGCCTGTGGCACTGTTGACTTAGTAACATGTCGGTCCATAGTGTGCAGATTTCAAAACAAAAGTCCACACAGTCCTGAAGATCCCTCCATAGCCACCGCCACTGTCGGGTTCCTGTTTCCCCCCTCCCGCAGTGGACATCTTTATTGTTCAATAGATCAACTTCTCTAGACTTACAGCTGGGATTTCATCCTATTTCCATGCTGAGTCATGAACAAAGCTAACCAGAGGCTGCATACATCAGAGAGCTAAGCTTTTACAGCTCACTTCCATTTACAGGCAGAATATAAATGGATGCCCTCTACAATGCACAATGGTTTTAGTCACTAAGGAATTTAAATGGGATCTTGAAGAACGCAGACAAATCTCAATGCAGTAAAGACAAGCTGAGATGCTGTGCAACTGTTTAAGGGTTCCTGGTGCTGCGTTGTGGCCACTAGCTGAATCTTGCGCTAACACCAAATGGAGATGTAGAAAACACTTGTTGACTTAGGGGCTGTGCACAGGAACCAAAGACAGGAAAACCAAATAACCCTATTAAAAATGAGGTGAATAGCAAGACAAAGAATTCTCAACTGAAGAATCTTGAATGGCTGAGAAGCACTTAAAGAAATGTTCAAAAATACTTAGTTATCAGGAAAACGCAAATCGTCTTCCAGTCTCAACACATGTATAAACTTCAAGCTCATCATGCCTTCAGTAAATGACAAATAAAATATTATTCAAATTTCATATCTATCCCAATAATACTTTCTAAATTTTATCTGATTATTGGTAGTTTGGGGATTCTTTTTTATATCTGCAAACAAAATGGTAAGCACCAGTGACCACAAAGGAGCATTTCTGATGTTTATGCCTTATCAAATGCCACAAAAATATGTTTCATAACGTTTTGTGTAAAAAAAATACACATTTAATAAATTATAAACAAGCAGCATTTCTTTTACCTTAATTGATGATTTCTAGACTTAAAATGTTTGATATTACTCAATTTTATTTTTATTAGAATAAGTATAATACATATATATCAGAACAATATTTTACTATATCCTATGCTACATAAGAATTATATAGTATAAGATTCAAAGTGTATTGAGGTTTGGTCTATTGCTATGTATTGTAATACTAAATTCTATCCCTGAAGGTCTAGGCATACTAGTAACTTCTCAGCTTTACAAGCTTTTGTTGTGCAAACTTCATTCTGTGATTTAAACTTTTAGTTAAACAAAATAGGCTACTGCCTATTACTGGATGGATTCGTGGTAGCTGGGTTTGGAGTGACCTGTTTAGAGGAGGAGAGACCAGGGAGAGAAGGAGGAAGAAGGAGAAGGAGGAAGATGGGAAGAGAGAAGGAGTCACCACGAGGGAAGGTGGATCATGAGCACATGGGCAGGAGAAACAGCAGATATCTGGGGTACACTCTTGAAGAAGTAGCCAGGTCAGCAGTAGATTAGGGCTTACTCCCCAGTAATTGTCAAAGTCTAATAAAATAACTTTAGTCTGAGTCTCATTTACTTGTAATTTAGTCAGGGATAAGTTAAAATTGGTTGTACCATGGAGTGAAATAATGTCTTCTTGAAAAAGATATATTAAAAAGGAGTGAGGTGTACACATGATTTTCTTCTTTCCTTCCTCCTCTGTTTTGTCTATTTTAGTTTGTGTGTGTTTCTGTATGTCTTTGTGTGTGTGCTCTGTAATGTACCATGAGTTTTTCTTTCATGCTGGAGGCCCACAGGTAACATTAAACAGTTAAGTAATCATGCCTAATACTGAAACCTAGTCTCATAACACACCGAGCTCTACCTGCTAAGTTTCAGTAAGATGGAGACATTCTGAAAAGCCTTACAATGTCAGAAAAAATTACAACACCTCTGTAAATTTCCCTGACTCTTATAAAAGTACTGTTTTGTTCCAAGGATCTACTTCTTACAAAGTCTATTCAATAAATGGTTAAATTAAATAATACAACCCACAAAAGTCAACAATTATCTCTATGGTTATAGATCTATAAAATTTATTGGATTAGCACAAATATCCTAAAAGTTTTTGAGATAGTGGCTAAATTAAAGTTCAAGGACTTGGAATATGTTTTTAGGTGTTTTTTTTTTATGTTTATAGACAAGAGAGAATAAGATGTGAAGAGAAAATAGTTTAAATTAACTGACTTGATGTAAAATGGGCTGGAAGAAAACAAGAACAGAGCTCTGCTCTCTGACTGGGTATCATAGGCAATGGTTGATTGCTTATTGAAGAGAAAACTCAGTGGGAACACAGAAGAGGGCAAGACGTGAACAATGAATGATGTTACCAAGTAGATGGAGATGTCAGTCTGCTCCCTTCAATGTATGGGGCAGTGATGATCAGGATGCTGTGAGTCCTTTTGAAAGAAATGGATTCTTCTGTCTTACTTAGGAAGTAGACAATACACACGCGAGTCAGATGAAGCTGAGGCGTTTCTTAAGATACACTGAAATCTCAAGTGAGTTAAGATGTGTCTTCTCAAATCTACTAGAAAGCATTAATTCACCAACAGACGATATTGACACCCCTGAAACACAGGGTATGCTTGAGGAAAGCTGAAACAGTCATCCAGTCTCTTGTTAACAGACTCATCAGAACCGTTCACACAGTGCTTAGGAAGAGTCCTGCCCAGAAGATTTACCAAGGAATCTGGGAAAGCTAAGGCAGAGTCCACTCCAATGCCATGGCTTGTGGGTCTGGGCCGCTTGAGCACTGTCAATCGTCAGTAGTCTTTGTGCAGTGGTTATTCAAAGAAGGGAAACAGACACAAAGGAAAGAGCAAAGGGGCAGCAGGCACAGAAGAGATCATTGTGCCTCTGGGATGCACAAGGTGAGAAGAGTCCTTGAAGCTCTGCTCCGTGTGTGTGAGAAGGAACGAGCCTCATTAAATGCCCACTCTAAAGCTGTCTCAGCTTCCTGCGCAGTTGCACAAAATTTGCTTAGGAAGCAAAGATATCAGACACTTTAAAAATCTTTTTTTTTTTTTTAATGATCACCCCCCAGGGCCTCCGTTTCACCAAGCAAGAGGTAAAGCACCTGACTTGTGCCTCCTTAACCGACTTACCTCCAGTCCAATGCAGCCTCTTCAGAGCCTAACTCATTTCCTAAAGGAAGGAATAAATGGCACACGCAACAGCAGCGTTGGAAGCCAGAGGACGACTGCCAACGGCAGAAGCTGTTTTAGTTCATTGATACTTTGCCTAGAGCATTCCTGGGGTTAGAGTCTTCCATAGTGCTTTGTGGTTATTAATGGAAAATTCCCTATTTGCGGCACTGATTATGATCATCTGTTTAGAAGAGGAAGAAGGACTCGGGGCCATAAAACCTACACAGCACTTTCACAATGCACATATATATTAAAGGATATTAGCCTCCAATGCAAACAGGAATTAGAGCTAGAAGACCATTACTGTTGACTCAGCCAATCCGACTGGAGCTCATATGCTGCCCACATGCACTTTCCACAGTTGGTAATATGCCTTGTACAAGATCTTGTACAAGACCTGACTTTTTAAATGCTCCAAGCACCTATAATTACATTACTCTTCTAAAATGGAAGCAATCATAAGCCTTCAGATGCTCTCATTAATAAAGAAAATTATTCTATTTACTTTTGAAATGTGAAAGAAGGTGGCCGTTGGTCTGCACTGTGAAACAAAAATTGTTTATTAGAGGGTATAGAATTATTTATTAGAATTCTGACTCTCATATTCATCCTGGACACTCTTTTTCTTTAACCTTTCTGGTTTCCATGTTTATAAATGGTAATGAGAGCCCAGTATACATGTGCTGTTGGACTGACAAGCCACAGTGATGGGCTCCCATTACACATGTCCATAGTATGATATGGTATCCAATTACATGATTGTGCCTTATGGAATCTCAGCAAGCAAAACTGAAACAGAGCTTGCATGGTGCTTTCAGTTCAGAATTTCCTCCCTTGACAAGTGATTGGAATACTAGGAATCCATGCAGGATTGGCTTACTGAGGACAAAGAGACTATTAGGCAGCACCTGCAGGAGAACAAGATCACTCCAGATTTTCCATAATCACACTATGAGTTAGACCCAGCTGCAGCTGGATATGAGCAGAGTAACACACTGAGAGAACTGCATGTGGTTCCCTCAACCTGTTACATCTCAGGATGATTTATAAAGTATCATAAGCATATTGCTCAAATCTGTCTGTTTTAAGAACAACTTGGTGACTTGCCTTGTTCATTAGGAGTGCCTTCTTCCCTATACTAAGAGCCTTATCCTGAACAATCTTTGTCAAAATATAGGCAATATTATTATGAGAAAAATGCTACAAATCTGCAAACTCTATTTGGTAAATTTATGCAACTACTGTATTAGTTTGCTCCCCATAACTAGATATAGTTAGGAAAATTCATGAAGAGGCTTCTTGCAATAAATTGTATGGTCTTTTTCTTTTTCTTTTTTTCTTTTTTATTGAATATTTTATGTATTTACATTTCAAGTGTTATCCCCTTTGTCAGTTTCTCCTCTGGAATGCCCCTCTTCCATTCCCCTCCCCCTGCTTCTATGAGGTTGTTCCCCTTCTCAACTGAGCCCAAATCAAAATTTCATAATAGCTATTTTCAGTTCAAGTGCAGAAAATGAAAGTAAAAAGAAAGCTTTGATTTCTCCCTTCATCAGTTTAACTCTGAAGCATTCCACTGGTGAACTCTATGTATGTATGTATGTATGTATGTATGTATGTATGTATGTGTCTCTATCTGTAACCCCATTTCTCCTTCATGTTCACACTTACAGATCTCAGGCAGATTTTCTTTCGCTTATTTAAAATTATCATTATCTATTTGCCTAAAATTTGTAAGGATTTATAGAAAACATACAAACAACAAACCTGTAATGTTATTTCAAACAGTAATGTTTTGGGTTTTTTTGTTTGTTTGGTTTTTTTTTTTTGTTTTTTGTCTTTTGTTTTTTCCAGACAGGGTTTCTCTGTATAGCCCTGGCTGTCCTGGAATTCACTTTGTAGACCAGGCTGGCCTCGAACTCAGAAATCCACCTGCCTCTGCCTCCCAAGTGCTGGGATTAAAGGCTTGTGCCACCACCACCCAGCACAAACAGTAATGTTATTGTTTTGTCTCTTGGTATACACCCAATGCCTAACAAGTTGCTAGTACATAGTCCCTGTTAGTATAGTATCTTATATCACAACTCTGAGAATTAGCACATAAAAGACAGTGAAGTTTGCTCATTTATATAATGGTCAAATAAATAAAAGTATTCTCTATTTCTATGTATTTATTTTCTGTATATGTATGTATATGATGTATACAGGTGTATATGCTTGTTTGCGAGAGTTTGGGCAAATGATTTTTTTGTATGTATAAATGTGTGTGTGCAACATATGTATGTGTATAGATGCTTATGAAGCCCTAAGTTTAATGTTGGGAGTCTTCCTCAGATGTGGGCTCCTCAAGGCAACCATGTTATTCTGTGGCTGTCTTGTCTCCCTATACCTTCACACTGGAATTTCAAGAGAGCATTCATGGCCTTTTGGCTTTTAAGTTGATCCTAGACAGACAGACTCCAGTCATCTTCCTTGCATGATACCTGCCTTATCCATTGAGACATCTCCCCAACTCCTAGTCTGCACATTTTTATTGAAAAAATTAAGTATGTCTGCTTTTACAAAAAAATACTATGTATCTAAACATATATAGTAATTATGTAAAACATTCTAAGACCTTATTGTACCATGTGGTTTAAGGAAAAGTAATATTTCCCATGTAACTTAGTTATCTTCCATGTAGGTTATATCAGTGGTCATAGATATAAAGCTTAAATCCTGATACATTCATTGAGAATATAGACAAGTTATCAGTTAACAGTCAGATTAAACAAGAAGAACATGTAAACCCAGTAGAATATCTCTTAGAATGTTGTGGGGGCTAAGAAAGCTTTTCTACGAAGGCTATAAAATTATCATAGATGAAAAACCACTTGTCAAAAAAGAATCCTGGAAATGCCCCCAGCACCTGGTTCTCATGCACTAAGGTTAGCACGTAAGACAAGGTGACTATGAGATTATTGTTTGAGTTTGGAAGGATGGAAGTTTATTGTTGTGCAGGTATAGCTGCAAATTCCTCTATTCCCAGCATATGGTGACTGATGAAAAGGTCACTGAACACTCCAGGCAAGCATCTGCACATAGTGTGCACAATACAGTGCAGTTTCAATGGT
>JADRCC010561508.1:0-10737 GCA_019843855.1 Hylomyscus alleni
CTCCCTATCACTTCCTCCTCCCCTACCAGCATTTCAACAGGCTCCAGTTCATGCCATAGTCATGTGTGCATGCTCCCAAATTCACAGGCTAGCCTAATTTCTAATGGAGTGTGTGTGTGCACGCGTGTGTGCGTATGATGAGTGTGTGTGTGTGTGTGGTGTCTGTGTGTGCATGTGATGATTGTGTGTGTGTGTTTGTGTGTGTGATGATTAGCTCATGGAAGAACAACCTTCATCAGTGAGATGACTAACCTGATAAGGTCTCTCAGAGGTTCCTCCTTCCTTCTCCAGCACGAGGGACCCGGTGAAAAGCCCACCCGAGAACCAAGAGGAGTCTCACTGCACCCAAACGCCCACACCTCCCTTCAGGATTCTCCAGAAGTATAACGGTAAAGCCCTGTTGATAAGCCACCCGGGCAGCTTACATGATAGTGGCTAAAGCCAACTAAGACACTGGTTTTGAAGGGAATCCTGGGTTCTTCATCAAGAGCGGAAGCCAAAAGGCTTCCCCCTGGCTTCATCACCACATGAAAATGCTTCCCTCAGAATTCTCTCCGAGTACTAACCTTTTAAGGCTTCCTAGTTTAAGTCTAGACCAGCCATAGGTCACGTGTAAACTGAGGCAAGAAGCTAGGAGGACACAGTCAAGGGCTTGGACACCGGAGGCGGGGGCAGGGACTCCCAACCTTTGGACCAGGTGGAGCTAGAGGCTAACTGTCCTGATGCTGTCACCTCCCCAGCCTGGTGATAGGCAGGTGAACAGAACAGCCTCTGCCCAGCCTCAGGAGTCCATCTTCAACATGGCGGCAGCTTGGTCTCAGTGCAGGTCTGCAGAAACCTCTGGTGCACCGGGCGCTTCCTGTCCCAGCCTGCGGCCCCCAACCGCTGGCAGCGCGGTTTCCGGCAGGGCTGCGGCCGGGGCCTGCACTATCAGCTCGGCACCAGACACCCGGTCAGGATACTTGTGGTGAAACTGTGAGGGCGACTGGGCCTTTGGGGTTTTCTCCATGTCAGCCTCCAAGACAAATGGAGGCAGCTCAGAACCCGCAGATCTTCCCTGGCCTGTGCTGTGCTCTGAGCCAAGACAGGGCTTGGCTCAGGCTCTGGGCTGCCTAGGGCTGGGCCCACCTGCCACGTGGCCTTCAGACACATGGGCTGAGGCGGTGGACTGGTTTCAGAGCCATCTGCCATGCCTGGATCCAAAGTGAGGCTGTGCATCGCCCAAGGGTTCAAACCTGGTGAGATGTGAGGCCAGGTCTCCTTCACTCCTCAGGGACTTCCAAGAGAGAAATTGAGGCTTTTCTTGCTACTAGGGGAACTAAGGTGCAGGCTAGCACGGGGCTGTAATGGCCTGAGTACCAGAGCAGCAAGAATGGAGACAAGGAGACCGCAGAAAACTCTATGCAGCCCAGGAATGCCAGAGCGCCACCGCTAGGCCACCAGCAAAATCATATCCTTCGCCTTCGGCTTCCTGAAGCAGGACTACGGACTTCTCACATATACGGGATCCCCTTCCATCAGGTGGTTTTGGTCAAGTTCAGACAGAACCAGGCCATTAAACTAGGAGAGGCGCACGCATGCGCGGCAGCGTTCGAAGCCAGCCACCAACTGCGCTTGCACATCTCAGTATTGGCGCCTACGCCTCCCTAGCATTTGAGGCAGCACCAGGGTGTTTACATGGTCTTTCCCTCCCTAGGCCACTAGGGGGCGACTGGAGCACGCGCAAAAACATCTGGAGTGGCTGCAGTTTTCTGAATGCTCCAGCAAACTGAGAAAATAAGAGGCCTGGGCTTCTATGCGGCCCGGCGCTGAGCTGAGCACCCGCACAACAGGCAGTTCATGAAGCGAGTGTTCACCTTGAGAACACCAGCTCAAGCCTCAGCCCCTCATAAGACCAGCACCCAAGAGAATGGCTCTAGAGCATCTAGCTGTGTCAGGGCAGTTCCCTTAGCCACTGTCAACCAATTAAGCTCCATCTTAAAGTCTTGTGTAAGGCCAGAGAGGTAAGACTTGATTTCACTACCCTTAGGTCTCCTGATCTTCCGTCTTAAACTCACCACACGCCCTTCCCCTAGCTTCTTGTTATCCATGAGACTGGATCTCATTACGTAGCCCAGGCTAACCTTGAAGGCTTTATGCACCATCCCCCACCTCCCTAGTGCTAAGAGTAAGACAGCCACCACACCCAGCCCTCCAAGTTTCACAGTAGATCTCTGTACCCAACTCAGCAGCAGATGACTGGCCGGGCTGGCCCACTCCTAAATCCCAGGTATCGCTGGTCTCCTGTCTTGACCTGTGCGCAGTGTTTGCAGTGTTCATGATAGCTCTTGCCTGTCTTATAGTGCTTTTAAAACATTTGCCTTCCCAACACTAGTTCTGGCATTTTCTCTCCCTGTTATTTGTCTGCACTAGTGGCAACTGATTCTCATGAGGCCTGTCTTGGGAATCTATTGCTGTTGACATAGTCTGCCTTGATTTTGTTTCAATGATTTCTCCTGAGCACCACATGATGAACATATTTTTTCTAATAAGCATACTTTTTTTGTATATTCATCCTTGTTTATTCATTCTTGAATAAAGTGAGCTCAGTGTTGGCTTGCAGATATTAAAACTATTGATTTCCATTCAATAAATGCTGAGAGAGAGAGAGAGAGAGAGAGAGAGAGAGAGAGAGAGAGAGAGTCTCCACATTGCTCTGATCTCAAATTTCTTTGCTCAAGTGATCCTCCTGCCTTAGCCTTCTAAGCAGCAGGCAATATAGACATGTCCTGCCACGAAGGCCCTTGGTGTCTTCTAATTCTTCATGGGCATGTCTACTCACCACAATCTCCATTCCATTCCCCTAACCAACACTGTGCTGGATAGACCATGTGACATCTCAAACCACACGTCTCCTTGTCAGGTTCTGGGCTGTCTATGGACATCCTATTTGGAGCTCTTAGGCACCTGGCCATATCTGAAACAAGTCTACCTGTTTCTCAAAACTGGCCCATAGTTCTCTGTGTTCAATGGATGCACATAAGCCAGCCGGCCAGTGTTATCGAGGTGAGCTTCTGGACAAACCCCCCATCTGTCTGCTGGCCCAGGTCACATTACGACAGTCACCATGATGTGCACCAGAGCCTGACTCAGCCGGGTGATGAACAGCTTCCTGACCTCTTTGTTACTTGAAGGAGCAGGAACTAAGCCAAGATGGGGATGTCCCCCAGGCAGATGCTTCCTAGCACGTTCTCAACCACCCGACACCAACTCTACACCTACACCTATGTATCGTCTTTGACCTAGATTACAATATGCTCCTGGCTTTCTTATACCAAACTCTGGCTGTGTTTTCAACCAAAACAGCACTGGCCCAGCGATCGATCAGTGCTCAGTCTGCCCTGATGTAAAGTAAGCCAAAGCCTTACAGACCTATGAAGCTATCTTGTTCTGGACTTGCACCTCGCAGGCCTGTCATACCCTGTATTATCCACTCTATTACTGACCTTCCATGGGTCAAGCACCAGGGCCCTTCACACACACCGCCCACTGCCTGGAACACTGGCCACCCTGTCACCTGCACTGTTCTTAAGGCTCAGCTCTGGGCAACCTTCCCCTCCCACAAACACACATCCAGACGAAGCCCATGGCTGAGTGTGGTCAATTTGAGATTATGAATTTGAGAGGTAACTGCCTGTCACTCTCCCACCAACCATCTCTGTTCTGCCCATCACAGTTTCCAATGTCAGCATGTGGCACAGATTAAAGGAATACAAAGGCCTGCGCCACCACTGCTGTTTGGCCTCTGGGACTCACGGGGCCTCTTGAGACCTCTATCAGTGGTCTGACCACTGCCTTGCACACACTACAAGAAAACCCATGGTGATAAAAGTATTATCCCAAGCTTCAGGATTACATGAGAGATTTCAGCACAGCAAAAGCAAATGTTCACAGTCCCTCCTTTATTTTCATTTGGTCATACACACTTTTAAAAAACCATGCATACACTCACAAAAGAACGAAACATTAGGAATCAGAAGACCATAAAACAGGACTTAAAAGACAGAAAAATTCCCAGCTATCAAAACAAAACACCACCAATCAACTACTGAAAATGCCTTTGCTCAAAACACAACCAAGTTCATCTTTTAAACAGGATTTTTGTTTAGGTTTTTGTTTTTTTTTTTAAAAAGGGAACCATTCAGAATAAGGGACAGTTTCTTACGCTGCCATGGATGGGCCTCCGCTTTTTTTCTTGAGGCCTTAGGCTAATCACAACTTCCTCTTTCTACCTATCCATTGCCATCTGGAAGTATAGGCAACCTGGGCCTGCTCTGGAGACGAGCTACAGAGCATCCAGGATGTGATCAATCTTGGTGACTAGCTCCTGGCGTTTTCCTGAGCTCAGCTTTTCATTCTCGATGTATGTATCCTTCTTGAGCTTGCCAGCCACCAACCTCTCTGCTTCTACCGCTGACTTCAGCACCAGCTCCTTGACCTGCGCGTCCAGCTTCTGCATTTCGCTTACCTGGCAGAGACAAGAACAGGACAGGGTTTGGGAGCTGTCCTCTCACCCCACTCAACAGCCCCACTGCCTCCCAGGCCTACAGATCCCAAGTGACACAAGAAGATTCAAAAACTTAGCAAAAGTAGTGCCTATGGCAGAGGGCTGGCAAGTAGGAAAAGAACCCTGGCTCCAAACAGTAGCTTCATCATTTACGTGGCATGTTCTCTTCAAATGACAGGCAAGATAAAACCATGGAACCCCAGCATCATGTCTGGAACACAGCAGGCTCAATGAGTGTCCCTTCTCTCTCCTGAGGCCAGACATCTGTTACAACAATGTGGAGGGTGATGACCAGACCGCTTCTGCTGTCCCAAGTGTGTCAGGCTCCAGAAAGTAGTAAAGGATAAAGTGCTCTTTCCGTCCTCATAAAACCCTCTAAGCACATGAACAATTGTTCCATGTGGGTGCTATAAAGGAACTAAAGGGCAATATGAGATTCAAGGTGGGGGTGGGGGAGATTAACAGGGAGCCTGACAACTCTGAGGAGCACTTTCCTTTACTGATAACTAGCTCACATAGCACGACTGTCAGAACTCTAAACACGATCCACCTCTCAGGTACTGTCGAAGACTACTGACCTCCCATTATCCATAAGGAAAAGGAAGCAGAGAAATTAGGTAATCTGCCCACATTGAGAGTCTAGATCAGAGCCTGGGATTTGTGTGTGTGTGTGTGTGTGTGTGTGTGTGTGTGTGTGTGTGTGTGTTTTTATAAAAAACAAGGTCTTACCCTTTGGCCAGGATTTACCTTGATTTCATTATGTGGCCTGGGTGGATGTCACCTGAAAATACACACTCCTACACATATCTACACACTTCCACAGTGCTGGGGTTACAGGCATGGCCACCTAGAGCTGAAGACTAGCATCTGGGAGGAGAAGCACTGCCCTGCCAATCACATGGACACAGAGCTGCAGAACTCCAAGCCAGCCTACAGTTACCAGGAAGCTTTCTGTCCCACCACGAGCACTGGCAACACTCAATGAGCCTGTGGTTCTGCACATGAGAGGATGGGAGAGCCACTGGAGCCTCATTTAGTCCAAGGAGTGGGGTGGATGCTGCTTTCAACCAGAAACAGTCCCTGAGTGCAGTGTGGTGGCTCAGAAAAGTGACTCATGACACTCAACACTTACCCTGTCACACAGGTCAGAGCCCTCCGTCTTCAGCCTGGATTGCAACACAGCAATCTCACTGGTCACAGCTTTGTGCTCTGTCTCTAGGCTCTTCTTGCCACTATTAAGGGTAGAGATATCCCGGGACTGCTTGTATCTATTGACAGTCTCATCAAAGTGACGGTAGAGGCCTAACCTCTTGTTGACTAGGGTTAAGACCTGCTCTGTGATACAGGCCACTTTCATCCTGGCCTCTGCAGCTGGATCCTGGAAGGAAGAGAGACACCATGTCTGTCATTAGAAAACCAGGAGTCAAACCCTTCTGACAATGAGGACTAGGCTCAAAGACTGGAGGAGGCATCAAGGTGAAGCAAGTATTACTTTTCTGTTCCCTAGGCACATGGACATAACCAGGACAATAATGGTAGACTGAGGCATGAAACTGGCACAAGAGCTCAGCTCCAGTCATGGAAGACTTCAGGGAGACCATCATGCGTCACTCCTTCTAAGGTTTTAGAGGACTTCAGGAAACATCGTAGACTCTTCCTACCATTAATATCCCTTAGAGGCCCCATTCTGTATAGATCCTCTCACTATTCATCCTCTGGCAAGGCCTGTGCAACAACTCTGATGGCTTAGGTCTGGTGGATACAAGTTACTTTTACATAATAAATCCTTAGAACACTACATGAATACGATGTTTCTGGTGCCTAGAACAGGGCTTCAGGTTCCCTTCTCAAACAGTACTGTTGCTAATAGTGAGAAAGAATGGAGCTGAAGGAAAGGAAAGAGACAAGGATGACCTGAAGACACTTCTGTGCCCCGCAGCCCCAGGGAAGGTGGCCGTCAGTCAGCAAGCAACTCCAAGGATCGAAAGAAGGTAGTAGTCTACCCCATGTCAGTGGGATCGGAACTCTTTTTTTTTTTTAAGATTTATTTATTATTATATGTAAGTACACTTCAGACACAGTAGAAGAGGGTGTCAGATCTCATTGCGGATGGTTGTGAGCCACCATGTGGTTTCTAGGATTTGAACTCAACACCTTCGGAAGAGCAGTCAGTGTTCTTAACCATTGAGCCATCTCTCCAGCCCGGGATCTGAACTCTTATGTCATCTTTTTACAAGGAGCTCGCTCCCACAGGGGAAGGGACAGAAGATATTGCTGACATGGCCAAAGGGGCACCCACCTCCATGTTCAGAAGAGTAACAAGGAACAAAACAGCAGAATAACCACCACCAACCAACTATTTTCTGACCTCACCTAGTGTTCAGGTTGCTTCTACAAACAAAACAAAGGCCGGGCAGTGGTGGCACATGCCTTTAATCCCTTGGGAAGCAGAGGCAGGCAGATTTCTGAGTTTGAGGCCAGTCTGGTCTACAGAGTGAGTTCCAGGACAGCCAGGGATACACAGAGAAACCCTGTCTTGAAAAACAAAATAACAAAAAAACACACAAAACAAAAAACAAGCAAAAAAAATTTTCACAACCACAAGGTCCTGTGTAGCTTTCGGTGGAGATGTGTGTGACATATCATGAAGAGAGCAGAATACCTTGGTGATGGAAAAGTCCAGACGGACGTAGATGATGACGGTGAAGAACAGAATGTAGAAGGCGGCCACGACCAGCAGAGGCTCCTGCAGCATGAGTACCTTGTTGAACGTGTAGTGCACCTGTGAGTCAGGAGAAGGGTGTCAGAGAAGACCAGCTCAAGTCCATAACCCAAAGCCACTGCCAACAACCCTAACAACAAACAGCAGAGCCACTCACCACGATGTCCTGAATGTGCTGCTCCACGAGATTCTTCTTATAAGCAACGATCACTGGGCGGCCGAACGTGTCGAGGTAGGTGTAATGTAGCTCATCTGGAGCGCGGCTAATGTCATAGGGACTGTCTACCTGGATGTTCCTGGAACACACACACAACACAGGTACAGCCCCAACAAACCACACCAACAGATGCAGAACTCTAAGACTAAGGGGCTTCAAGAGGCTAACTTCACACACTTCACCTGCCTACTGCAGGCATCTGGCAGGCCTTTCCTTCTGCTGCTGACTCACTATCAGCCCAAGACTGAACTCACATCTCCTTCCAGTGCTCACGAAGATAGTGTACAGCTTCCCAAGGAGTCTCCCAGAACCTGAAGAGTGCCTTGGGAGCTATTGGGAATTTTCTTTCCTTGCACGATCAGTCTCTTTCAGGACTAGGGCACATATATTACTTTCTGGCCAGGATTAAAGTCCCCATAAGAATAGTATCACAATACTTTAGATTGAAGGAACAACCCCTCCCATGAACAGTCATCCTGAATAGATCTACATGTCATCATGAATAGATCTACAAACCAACAGAGACCAGAAACTAGATAAAGTGACACAAAAGTATAAGCAGCTCACACTAAGGACAGGAGCCCTGTAAGTGCCCGTCTGCTCCTACCAAATGGATTCCTCCAGCTGCCCCCGGCTCCTTCCTCAAGTCAGCAATTCTCCTCTGAGCACACACATCAGCAGTACTGGGGCTTGAACCCAGAGCCTCATGAAAAGTCTAGTAGGCACTCTACCACTGAACTACATACACAACTCCAGTCTTGGCCTTCGTTCCTTTGTTTCCAAACCTAGCTCTGTAAGTTAAACTCTCACCTTATCAGATATTTCTTACACAAACTGACCAAAAATGATTCCTCATGTTTGTTACAAAAGAGTCTGAGACAGGAAAGTATGGAGCCACAGCTGAACTGTTAGCACAGCACAGAATATACCTTTTTTTCTTTTAAAGACAAGCACTTGCTACATGTAGCCCAGATTCGCCCAGAACTATATAGTCCAGTTGGGTTCTAACTTGATATCCTCCGGGCTCATCTCCACATTCTTCCCTGGCATTAGGCTCAAACCATTACTCTGTCTTACTGAGACACCTCTGACTTCTGCTCCAGGCATATGAAGACACTATGTGTCTGGAAAGTTTCCTAAGTAAATCTTGTGCCCTCTAACTTTTCTTTCCTAGCGTTAGTCAAAAGGTTCCATAGAAAGGGTTCCCAGTCAAAGCTATTTAATGAGTACCTACACTGTGCCCCTAGAGCGCAGGCCCTCATGAGGCATCAGGAGATGCTATCAAGGAAACGGTGTATAGAGGAAAGGAACACTGACTTACTTGGCTCCCTCAGGCAAGATGATCTTCACTGTCAGAGAATCTATCACTTGCTCATCAAACACATGGTCTACAAATCGCATCTTCAGTGCATACTGGTCACCTGAAAATCATCAATGCAATGGCGTGAGCAAAAAACAAGATGGCAGATAGGAAATTATAAGATATGAACTTTCTCCTCTTACACAAAGGGAGAGATGTTATCAAGAGTTCGTGGGCAAGAGCCAGTAGGATGAGAGCTAGTGGTGACAGCATAGGCTTTTTGATTTTGGCTCTTTTCCAATCTCCACAGAAGGCAGAAAAATTAAACAACAACATCAAAACCCGAGGACCATTAAAACAGCCCTGTGCATTCCCCCAGTTCAGTTCAGCTGTGCTTATTTGCTAAAGATCACCCATCCTAGCTGGGTTTGTAGACATCCTACATTACCTCACTGGAGCAGAAGGGTAATGGGACCCTCACTTGGGCATCCACACCTCTCAGACATTTGTATAATAGTATGCCCTAATGTACAGGCCAGCCTCAGGGACTCCCAGGGACGGACTAGAATAGTTTTCCAAGGAAAATCAGAGGAAAGAGGCTCTCTACTTATAGCTATGGGAAGGCAGCATCCACGCTGACTTTCCAGTGTAGCTACTTTCGGGTCACCCATACACTGCCAGTAGCCCCTCCCTAGATTCGATATGTCCATTAAACGCTGCTTCCCCAGGGTAGACTCTAACATTGTTTGACATTGGGACTTTATAGCGGAGGGGGGTTAATAGACACGGCCTGGTCCTCTCCATCCCAGGGAAAAAGTTTGCACAACACATCATCAGCCACAAGACCTGCAGGTGAGCAGTGTCAGTGATGGAGAGAGCAGGGGGGAGGTACATGGCAACTGACGGGGACCAAGGAGAGAACTACAACAGGTAAGTTTCTCCAGAGAGCCAAGTCAGCAAATGAATTCCAATGTTAGGTCCCTGGCTCAGGAGGAGAGACAGCCTGCAGAGATCCCCACATTCTAGCTATCTAGCCCCTGAAAAGTTCACAAGGCTACCTGAGCAGCCCTTCAGAAAAGGAATAAAAGCCGGGCGGTGGTGGCGCACACCTTTAATCCCAGCACTTGGGAGGCAGAGGCAGGTGGATTTCTGAGTTCGAGGCTAGCCTGGTCTACAGAGTGATTTCCAGGACAGCCAAGGCTACACAGAGAAACCCTGTCTTGAAAAACTAAAAAAAAAAAAAAAAGAATAAAAACTGTACAATGTAGAATAGCCATGTGAGCAGTTTCTTCCACACCATCCGCAAACAGTACTGGGAACTGGAACCATTATCTCACACATGCTAGGGAAGCACTCTGCCACTAAGCAATAGCCTCAGAGATCAAGGAAGCTCAGAAGGCAAGCTTGGATGCCACACTAGAGTAACAAAGAACTGAACCATGCAAAGGATGTCCTAACAAACCTACTTCAAGTTCACACCAGAAACCAACCTTAGAAAAGGTAAAGATGCAGGCTGTAGAGATAGCTCAGCAGGGTAAGGGCACTTGCCACCTGATGGCCTGAGTCCGAGCTCACCATATGAAAGGAAATAAGGACTTCCACAAGCTGATCTGTGACCTTCAAATAAATGCTGCAGCAAAAGTACACACAAACACACACACACACACAAATAATATAATATGTGTTTGTTTAAATATGGTTTTTTGAGACAGGGTTTCTCTGCATAAACAGCCCTTGCTATCATGGAACTCTCTGTAGATCCGCTGGCCTCAAACTCACAGAAATCTGCCTGCCTCTGCCTCCTGAGGTGCTGAGATTAAAAGTATATGCCACCACGTCCAGCAAATAATGTAATTGAGTGAGAGAAAGAGACATAGAGACATAGAGACATAGAGACAGACAGACAGACAGACAGACAGACAGACAGAACAGAACATAGAAGACAAATATGC
>JADRCC010561512.1:2902-14538 GCA_019843855.1 Hylomyscus alleni
AAAAAAAAAAAAAAAAAAAAAAAAAAAGAAATGAGCCTTTGATTTAAGTGTGGTTTCAACCTAAGCTATGTGAGTAGATAGATAGGTTGTTTTGGGGAGAGGAGTGAAGAGCTGAGAGCTGCGAAATGAAAGGCAGAGTGGGGGAGGGGCATGGGGGGAGGGGTATTAAGGGGGTGGGGCATCAAGTGCCTTAGATGCATCCATTTCCATTGATATTTTAATGGTTGGCAGTTGTTTAGATTTTTGGTGAAGCTCAAGTTGCCATGTCTTGCTTATTATGAGTTTTAACAGAGCTTTATTAAAGCCTTATGTGAGTTTAATACTTCGCTAAGGCCAAAACAATACTTTGTAATTCTCCTTCCTGCTATACCTCTCCCCCTATTTCTGCCTTTCTGTATAGCCACAGTTTTGTCTTGAGGAACCAGATGTTTCTGAAGGTGAAGCTAAGGCAGAGTAAGGGAGACAGCTTGTCAGGAGGCTGTGCTCCGCGCTTCTGAGGGAGGCCCTTGGGTTGACTCCTTTTCTTAGGTATGATTTTAATTCCCTTTTAAAATAATAAAAACAAAATGTTTGTGTGTGAGTGTGTGTGTGTGTGTGTGTGTATGTGTGTGTGTGGGGGGGGCGAGGATACGCATGGGTGCGAGTGTGGAGGTAAGAGGACAATTTGGGAGACAGTTCACTTCTCCTGTGGGTCCAGATCGCTGGACTTTCAGAAGAAGCACTTCTAATCACCAAGCAATCATGACAGCCATAGTTGCTCTTCTTGTTGCTGTGACAAAATACTTGCATGATGCCTCTTAGGGAAAGAAGGCTAGCTCATGTGCAGGGGAAGCCATGGCAGTGGAAGCTGCTTCAGGCTTCTGAGTTCAGTGCCTGAGGCTGATCACTCACATCTTGGCTGACTGGGACCCTATGCAACCTTAAGGCCCATCCCCTGATGGCTTCCAGGGACTGCAGCTCGGCTCCACCTCCCACAGATTTCACAACTCTCAGAGCAGCACCACCAGATGGACCCCAAATGTTCAAACATGCGAACCTGTTGGGGCCAGCATCCTGGAGAGCCTCAGAGCTGGCCCTTTCCTGTTTAGTGCCCGTGCTGTCGCTTGTTTATGTTCCCTGCTTTCACAAGGTTGAAGAGTCCACCCTCCTCCCCCCACTGGATGTTAGGACAGCAAGACTCTAAGTGGCAAGAGCTCCATTCTGAACAAGTATTTTTCTGGAAGAGTCTTGTTCATTTTTAATGCTGTTAAAGATCTAATTCTCAGTGTTTTAATTGGAAGCTGTTCAAATTTGCCAAATCATAAAATCTTTCGAAGCCTGCTCCAAGCTACATTTTATTGATTCAGCTTTCCTCCTATTTGCATTTTAAAAAGCCCAACTTGTTTTCTTATGGGGGAAGTGATTTGTGTGTGTTAGAGTCCAGAGTGATAAACGAACCCAAGATTTGCCGTGAGCTTTTTAGGTGTGTTGTTGGAGCAACATACAAGGGTAATTTTGAGTCCAGTTTTGCCACGTGTCCTTATGTATGTTTCCCAAACACGTTTCCTGGCTTGGTACCGTGACTGTGCATACGGCCTACATGTGTTTCCTATTTTTTATGACTCATACTTACGGTACTCATAAAGATTTCTTCTTTATCTTGGCTCTGAGTAATGAGCCAGCTTGTACACTTCCAGCAGAGATGTGGGCTGAGGATTTTGCATGTAATCCTGAGAGAGGCCCCTTGTAGGCAACAGTACGAGAGCCTACCCTTGCACTATGCAGTCTGTGTAAGTGCAGCTGTCTGTAGGGCTGCGCGCTACTCCCTGTTCCATTCAGAAACTATGATTTTTGTTAGTTTACTGCACCTTTGCTTTCCAGATGACACATTAGTTTTCTGCTAATGTGTGAGGCTGCCCCAGGGCTGGGAGCAGAAGCCAGTGCTTTCTTCCTGTTGCTTGCTGGTAACTGTGGTAAAGGGGTCAGTGGAAGGAAGAAATGGAAGTAATTAACTAAAATGACTTTTATAACTTGTGGCCACAGACACAGGGAGGGTCTTGTTGGCTTAGAGAACTGTTCAGACCTGAGACACAGTTGGCTTTAGTCTACTCAAAAGGATCTAGGATAAGGATGGCAGTTGGTGGCAGGACAGCAGGTTCTTCTCTCTCTCTCTCTCTCTCTCTCTCTCTCTCTCTCCATTTGTCTCTATGTCTCTTTCTATCTATATCTCTCTGTCTCTGCCTCTCTCTTTCTCTATCTCTGTTTATCTCTATCTCTGTCTCTCTCCTTTTCTGTCTTTGTCTCTCTGTCTCTATATCTCTCCTCTGTCTCTATATATCTCCTTCTCTATCTCTGTCTCTCTCTATCTCTGTCTCTCTCCTCTGTCTCTCTCCTTCTCTGTCTCTTTCTCTCTCTGTGTCTCTGTGTATGTGTGTATGTGTGTGTGTGTATACCTGTGCATGTGCACCTGCAGCTCTGCATGTATGTTGCCTTAATGTAAAAGTCCCATGTCTTCTCAGGAGTTTTGCCCATAGGCACCAATGGTTCCTACTTGGCCTGTGCTTCCATGAAGTCCCCTCACATTGCTTCCTGACAGTATATTTAATATTTTTCTATCCAGTACATGCTGTGTCTTGTGATTGGCATGCCAGGATTACAGGTGAAGAGAGTTTGCAGAAGAGCAAGTTCCCATGCAGAAGCTCTGTCACCTGTGCATTTATCTAACAGTGGTATACCTCCAGAGACATGCCAGTGTTCCAGCTCACCAAACGTGTGAATGTTACTTTACAGACGGTCTGCAGATGTGATGGAGATCCTTTCAGTGGGGAGATTATCTGGGAGGCCCAAGTGCTCTCACAAGTTTCCTTGTGAGATTCCATGAAATAACCAGAAGTGGGAAACTGGTATGACCCAGTAGACAGGGATTAGAGGGGTTGGGTCACAAACCAAAGAAGGCAGCCTCATCAAGGAACTGGAAGAGACACCAGAAACATTTCTTCGAGAGCCCGTGGAGGGGCTTCTCTGGAGACACCTTGGCTTTGGCCCAGCAATACTGACTGGGGAATTCCAGCCTTAAATACATCAAGAGAATAAATTTCTGTTGTTTTATGTCATTACGTTTTTGGTTAGTTGGCATGGCAACCACTTGAGCTGTATATAACATTTTATCTAGTTTGGAGAATTATTCTGAGTTCCACTCAGCCCTTGTTTCTCAAATTTGTTCCCTCCACCTATTTCCCATTTCTGAAAAGAATATTCCCAGCCACTCATGACAATCCCAACCCCTGGTGTTACCTCTGACTTCCAGGTTTTCTCAAATGTCATGTTCAGTCTTATTTCTTCTACTATGGAAATCTATTGTGAATCTGACTGCCTTTGGCTTCTACCTGTGATTTGAACCACCATATTAATATTTGAGATATGGCCATTTCTCATCCAGTCTTTTGAGCATTCAAAGTCTGGGATAGAGTGCTCACATTGGAAACTAAGTTTCTTGCTTTGGCCCAAGTTACTTCTCTCTGTGTTGTTTCCTGGGATAATGATACAATCTGCTTCATGGGGTCACTATGACAAAGAAGTAACTAAAAGATGACACAACAGTAGCTGGAATCAAACCAGCACTTAATAAATGCCAGTCACTATCTTTATGGGCTTTATGATCTATTCTCTGAACAACAGACAACATGATTCTTTAAAACCTATCACAAAATCCACATGTTCGGCTTTTTTTTTCTTTTTAAAGAATTATTTGTTCATTTTAGGTATATGAGTGCACTGTAGCTGTCTTCAGACACACCAGAAGAGGGCATCAGATACCACTACAGATGGTTGTGAGCCACCATGTGGTTGCTGGAAATTGAACTCGGGACCTCTGGAAGAGCAGCCAGTGCTCTTAACTGCTGAGCCATCTCTCCAGCCCCACATTCAGTCTTCTAAGATGGTTTCTCATCATTTTCAGAGTGACACCTGCCTGGAAGGACACTTGCAGGGGCTTGGAGCATCTTCCCTGCACAAGAGGCCTTTGCTCCTCACTCGTTTACAATACCAGCCTCCCCGACTCCCACACCTGACTCCCACCAAAGCATCCAACCCTGTTTTATCTCTAAAATAATTCACACCATTAGTGAAATAATTCACTAATCTTTGAACATGCTTGTTTTCTCCCTTCAAGTAGAATACCCAAGATGGTAGATTTTTTTTTTTTTTTTGCCTGCTGACATTTCCAGCAGCTAAAGCCATGCTTAGCACATAGTGAACACTCAAATATTTATGAAATAAACCTTTTGAGTGAACAAATACACAGTTTAGGCTTTGCAAATATGTTAAGCCTAGCGATTAAGATTTACTTATCAAATATTTGTTTGGTTAGTTTTCGAGACAGTGTTTTACTGTAGCGCTCAGGCTAGCCACAAACATTCCATCCACCTAACTCAGCCCCTCGAGTCCTGGGATTGCAGGCATGGTCTACAATGTTCACAATTTGTATTTGGAAAATTCTCATTAATTATATTTTCTGGAAAATATGGTTACTGGCATCTGACTATTGTAGAGGTATAAAATAATGTGTCTTTAAAAAGTATTACACTCGCTGGGTGGTGGTGGCACACGCCTTTAATCCCAGCACTTGGGAGGCAGAGGCAGGTGGATTTCTGATTTCGAGGCCAGCCTGGTCTACAGAGTGAGTTCCAGGACAGCCAAGGCTACACAGAGAAAAACCCTGTCTCAAAAAAAAAAAAAAAAAAAAAAAAGTATTACACTCATTATTTGTAAGTGTGTGGGTGTTGGTGCTACCATCTCGGCATATCAGAGGGAAACTTGTGGGAGACCCCAGGTTTAGCTTGACAGGCTTGGCGCCATCTCATTGGCTCCAATAGTTCTAAAACAAGGCTTCATGGTATCTACCCATGGTGTTGCTCATGGTAGTCACACAGTTTACCTATAGTGGTCTTTCTTTTCCTGTGCTGGTGTTAGGACCCAGCCCTGGGTTCTCATGTGTGTTAGGCAAGTGAGCCCAGCCCCACCCCCAATTTCTTCTTGTTTAAATTTTGGTGTGTGCCTAGAACCATGTGACACTGGTTCCTTTTTGCCCGTAGGAAGAGAATGGTAAGGTTACACTCCCAAGGTTTCTTCCAGTGCTACTGTTTTCCAAGTCTACACTGGAAATTAAGATTATATTTTTAATGGAACTAGCCCAGGCCTCCAATATGAAAAATGGAATAATTTACATCTAGTGAGAGACCCCAGGGGAGCATTAGGATCGAGAGTGTTTCTGGAATTGGTAAACTAGAAAACCCTCGCAGAGGGTTAAAGAAACCCTCACAGAAGTGGTCGGAGTCACCGCGCAACTGACTGACTGACTGACTTAAAACAGAAGACTTAGATGACACAGGTTTACAGACCAGGGTGAGTCTCCTTTCAACATTTGGAAAATTGAGTTCAATGCTTAGGTCTCCCTCACTGGTGAGCATTTGATAGCTCCCCAAAGCGCCCCACTGCTCCATCAGGACAGAATGCCCCCACGGGCGCTCTCTCTCTTCCTTTCTTTTGTTTATCGAAATTTGGAAGGTTAGAGAAATTAAGCGTTTCAGTTTGCTGAGCAGAAGTCCCAAGATACAGAAATTAGAAACAGGTGCTTGGACAGTGATCCAAGGACTGTTGGAAGAGCTTCATGGGGGTGATGAGGGAAGCAGGCGCGGAGCTCAGGATTCACTGCTTATTCTGGGGGGCGGGGGGGCATCATGTGGAATCAGAGAGGTCAGAGGCTGAGAAACGTAACATTGCCTTAAAGACATACAACAGAAACAACATAATGACATCCTTAATCAACTCCAGCTGGTCCCAGGTAAACAATCGCTAAGTCAATGAGCACATTGGAAGGGCCCAGGCTGAGTAATTGGAGCCAGGTGTGTTAACCTGGCACTGCTTTTTGGAGGTGAGAATTTGGAGAAGTTTGAAATTGGGATGTGGTTTGGCTAAAGGCTGGAGACAGAATTTTCCAAGACCAGAGAAGAGACTAGTAAACAAAACAGAGTTGTGTTGGAGATGAAAAGTGTTGAGGACAGCAAGTACCTCTGCAGTCCAACAGCTTGTGCCTGCTGGTCTAGAGATGAGGCCTCCAGCTGTGCTGCGGGTCATTAAGGCCAGCTGAGTTCATATCGCTAACACTGGGCGGGATAATCTAGGTAATTTAGGATCTAAAGGGAGGGGTATCATTAAGCCTTTGAACATAAACACTTGTCCCTAAGCCTGGGGTTTGCAGATCTGGAGCAAGCTGTGGCTGTCCCTCACCACCACCAGGCGAACTGAGCCCGCAGGAGAGCAATTTGTTGCTTTAGTTAATGTTTCCTATGCCCCTGCATATGCATGTCTCCATAAGGGGTACCCCAGCGCTCAGCATAGGGCATGGAAGGGGTACCCCAGCGCTCAGCACCCAGCGCTCAGCACCCAGCGCTCAGCACAGGGCATAGAAGGGGTATTCCAGCGCCTCAGCACAGGGCATAGAAGGGGTACCCCAGCGCTCAGCATAGGGCATGGAAGGGGTACCCCAGCGCTCAGCACCCAGCACTCAGCATAGGGCATGGAAAGGGTACCCCAGCACTCAGCACCCAGCGCTCTCAGCACAGGGCATAGAAGGGGTACCCAGTGCTCAGCACCCAGCGCTCAGCACAGGGCATAGAAGGGATACCCCAGTGCTCAGCACCCTGCTCCTGGCAAAGGGCATAGGTGACTGAGTTTCTGCTCAGAACTTTTGAACAGATGAGGCACTGGGGGTGGGAAACTGGTGGATAAAGGCAGTGTAAAGCAGTCTGTTCAAAATCTTTGTTGGTTGGATTCAGAACCGCAGTGTTACTGCAGAACTGTCCACGGTAACAGGAGCCGATTAAAGAGTGAAATGAGCCAGCCAGGAAGGAATCGTCACACTCACCCTGCCCGTGCCTCGATCTCCTGATCCTCCGATAAACTCCAAATCCCAAAGGAGAAGGAAAGGCCCACAAATAGCAGAAACCATTCTTTCTCTGTTAGGAAGCAAAGTGGTCTGAATTGGGTTGCCGTCTGACCTGTAGGTGAGAGGTCGTGCATCAGAGCCATGGACAAATGTCAGGAACTATAAAAACATGGTGCTTCTAAGCCAAGGCGTTGTACAGGCGTGGAAGTAGACACTACCCATGGTCAGTGCTTCTAAGCCAAGGCGTTGTACAGGCGTGGAAGTAGACACTACCCATGGTCAGTGCTTCTAAGCACAAGGCATTGTGCAGGCGTGGAAGTAGACACTACCCATGGTCAGTGCTTCTAAGCACAAGGCATTGTGCAGGCGTGGAAGTAGACACTACCCATGGTCAGTGCTTCTAAGCACAAGGCGTTGTACAGGCGTGGAAGTAGGCACTACCATGGTCAGTGCTTCTAAGCACAAGGCGTTGTGCAGGCGTGGAAGTAGGCACTACCCATGGTCACTGGCATTTGGTGTCTCCTGAGATGCAGTTCACATCCAGGTGAGCGGCTCTGGCTTGACTGGCTCCCCAGGGTGTAGCTAGCTCTTCAGCTGGTAATCCATTATTTGCTGAGCACCTGCGGCTTGCCAGCGGTAGAGCTAGGCCCTGACAATTCTGATGCCCATGTCTTAAGGATTTTGCCGAACATAGCGGACCCAGTGGACCGGCCTGTTTCCTCTTCTCCCTGCTCGGCATAGGTGGAGCTTCCTTGCTTTTTTTTTTTTTTAATGTGGATTTCAGTGTTGCTCTGGATTTTGTTTCTTAACTTAATGATACTGGAAATATACCTCTGGGCTGCTGTGAACCAGCCGTCTGGGAGGAGTGGTTCAGTTGTCATCTATACATGAAGAGGTTAAGAGACTTACATTGGGGACTGTTAGCAGGGCTCACCTTCTATCTATGCAGCCCTCTTTACTGGGTTATTTGTGCCAAATATTGCTGAATAGCTTGGAAGCAGAGAAGAGACCATGGAGTTGAATTTGGAAAGGAACATTGGAAAAGTGTGATGCTCCGTCTAGAAGCAGCAGTGCCAGGCTCTGCTGGCACATCCCGGTGAGTAGGAATGAATGCTTGACTCATTTGAAAACATTGATTCCTTTGATTATCAGAGGTGCCCAGGAATATGCTTTAGAGGGGAACCGTTAGATCGGCTGTCTGTTTTCTCTTCCCTTTGATTTTATAAAAATGTATATGAAACAATGCCCTGGTGTCAGGTTGAGGCTTAACCCCACATGGTGAGTGATCCACCTGTTGTGTTTATAGATTAGTTCATGTAACCACTCATGTAACAGAGTGTGTGTTTCCTGAGAAGGTGCTAAGTTGGAGACAAGGTAATAAAAATTGTGTCTGTTTCCCCCTCTTCATTTCTCCCTCCCATCCATTCATCCATCTCTTGTTTTTTTTTTTTTGTTGTTGTTGTTGTTGTTGTTTTAGAGACAAGGTCTTAACAGTGTAGCTCAGGCTGGCTTTGAACTCATGGCCCAGCCTCCTGCTGGGATTACAGGTGGTTACCCCCACATCTAGCTGGCTGTTTTTCATGTTTCTTAGTGAGACTTAAGACACCTCAGCAGCCTTTCGGGTGTGTTTTCTTGTCACCTGGAATGGAATATCACACAGTTTTCTCTCACTGAGAGTTAGATTTTAATACACATTTCATTCTGGATTTCATTTTCTTCTATTATATTTTTTAACTACTGTTCTCACAGTAACCAAGGTCGCTCGTGGG
Organism: Hylomyscus alleni; assembly: GCA_019843855.1. Classification (NCBI taxonomy): domain Eukaryota; kingdom Metazoa; phylum Chordata; class Mammalia; order Rodentia; family Muridae; genus Hylomyscus; species Hylomyscus alleni. Next base: position 11,597 of record JADRCC010561512.1, read on the forward strand.
TTCTGATTTCACTCTCGTTATTCTTTGCTCCCAGAGCAGCCAGTGAACTAACTGGAGACTGTGTATATGCACCAGGAAGACGTGAACACTGTGGGAAGCGGGGGCCTTCTCAACTTTACACATATTCCCAAACCAGGGGTTGTCTTACCCCCCTCACACACACACCTTAAGACAGATTTATGCCATCAAAATTATACCTTTAGACCCTGGTACCACAAATGTGCCATTTTCATTTCCTCTTGACTTTTAAAAACCATATTTTGACATATTAGAGGCTGTATATTTTGATATAAAATAGAAACATAATTATCAGTCTTACTGAAATCCAGTGTCAACCATGCACCCCTCTTGTCCAAAAGATCTCTAAAAGAAATTAGCAAGACCAAATAACTGAGCTTGTTCCAAGGCCACTACCCTATCAGCACTGGCTACTTTGGGCAACGCAGCGAAGGGCAGTTACTGTCAGGAGATGCTGCATCTCACCCATTTGTTTTGCTTCTGCCCAACACAAGAAGCTGCAGGGCACATAGAGTCCCAGAGTGAGGTAAGAAAAAGAGGAAAGAAACTGTGGGGCATGTTCAGTCCATTCAGAGAAACTAGATAAAATCATTTGTGGATCTTTTCACTTGTTGAAAGGAGAAAGGCCACTTTTGCTCTCTTGTGAAAACTTTGACAAGTTCAACTTTTTAAAATCAACTGTCCCTTATACACTTGTGCAAACAAATTAGTATGGCCTAGCATTTGTGACAGTGCTGACTTAGCCACACAGGCCCCTGTCCACACCGACATCCATTCTTAAGGACTGGTGTGTTGAAGAATTGCTGCTTTGGCATTGCAGATGGCCTGCAGTGTGGGGTCTGACCTGGCTATAATCTGACGATGGAACTTAGGTGGTCAGGCTTTGACCCACCAAGTTATCTTCCTGCCTAAGGAAGTTTTTGTTTTGTTTTCTTAAATCTGCAGGAATTAGTCCACTTAAGGTCAGCTTGGGATAAAGCCCATCTATGGTGTTATCAGAAAAATCACTCACCCCTAGGCTTTAGCGAAGGTTGGGACCAACAGCTGTTGTAGCATGCTTGGGTAACTTGATCTAATGACATACAGCTTCCCCCTGGCTTGCTCTTAGAGCAAATTTGAAATGGTTGTTTTGGAAAATGTGCTGTGAGTTCCAGTGTAGACCTTCAGACTGGGGCAGGAGGTTCTGCCTGGCAAATCCTTGGGCCCTGATATGCATCTTCCACAGCAGAACTTTGATGCTTGACCAGAGGCCTTGGAATCAGTACAACACGGTGCTTGCAGTACAGCACTAACTTTGATCATCTTTCAGTTCCGGTGCCCTGGCCCTTTCACCACGTCTGGATTGCTTTACCAGAGCTATGGGCTGAAGCCCATGGACTGTTTTTTTTTGTTTTTTTTTGTTTTTTTTTTAAATAGTCTGGTTGCTATGGTGATTTGTAGCCTTCCATGGAACATCTGTCTCCAGGGAAACTGAAGGTCTTGCAGCTGCCCCAACCTTTCTGGTGTCATACCTGAGGTAGAGGTCTTTACCAAGCTGTTAGCAAGCCCAGCAGTAGTCGGTTTGTGTCAACAAATACTTGGAAATGAGGCATCTCACCCATGATATCCAGTATTTCAAAACAAGCAGCTCTCTGTTGCTGCTCCCCATCCTGTGGGGTCTCTGAAGCATCTCCAAGTCTGGCTGAAGGCACAGTCAAGTGAGTCCTAGAGATATTGGCATTGAGAGGATCTTGAGTAAGAGCAGGAAGGAAGGCAGAGGAGGCTGATGGAGTTACAAGTGAGAAAGAGAGGGGGGGAAGTAAAGGAGGAAGCGTTCTGGGGCTCTAGTTTGTCCAGTGAGAGGAAGCTGGCTTAGAAGAGGATGTGGTGGGCTTGAATTTGGAGGACCATTAAGGCAAGCCAGCTTCTTCCCATAGGAACCAAAGCAACGGAACGATTGGTGATTGTAGTAGGGGAAATAGAAGACTAGAGCACTTACCTCAAGCCTCTCAGTATTCTGATTGACACAAATCATATCTTTAATCCTCTGACACCTGATGCAGTGGGTTCAGTGATCACCTCTATGTTAAAACTGATGAAAACATCGCAGGCAGACTCTTAACAGAAGGCTGTAAGGGAAGAGCTGAGACTCCAGCCGGTTTGGTTTCTAAGTCACCATTCTTCATCACCTGCCTATGCTTTAGAAAGAGAAGTGGAGTGACCCGGAGGATTTCGTTATGGGAGATGCCAGTCATCATGGAAGAGATTAGATTTTGTTTTAGCCCACGTGTACGAACTCACTTATACATTCATCCCATGCTTAGGTGTTTGTTCTAAGACGATAAAACTGTTCTAAGCCTCTCCTGAGCTAGTCAGCCTTGCTTCTACGACACAGTACCTGAGATAACTAAATTTCAAAAAGGGAAGATTTATTTTAGCTTCCAGCTTTGGAGGTTGATTGATCCCTTTGTCTTGGGTCTGTAGTGGGGTAGTACAACTTGGAGACCCTTCACACAGGGTTTCTCTGTGTAGCCACCACCACCTGGCTTTGTTTCCTGGTCTACATAGCAAGTTCCAGGACAGCCAAAGCTACATAGAGAAACCCTGTCTCAAAAAACAAACGAATAAACAACAACAACCCCCCCCCACATACACACAAAAAGGAAATGAAAAATCATACAAGTTTTGCTACTTGTTAACTCTGGTTAGAAAGCTTTTTGGCTAAAGGCTTCAGGGACTCCATTGTGGAGGTAGTAATCTGACTTTATTGGGTTTTTGGCTCTGATCTGAGGTGTCGTAGAATACTAGTCATCTGTGATGGTCTAGAAAGTGTAAAGTTTGTCTTTGAGAAAATTTTCATTTCCTTTTTTTGTGTGTGTGGGGGGTTGTTGTTGTTTATTCGTTAAATGTCCCTTATGCCTTAAATTAACAAAGAATTATACTTG
>JADRCC010561516.1:0-11436 GCA_019843855.1 Hylomyscus alleni
CAGACGAGCATCCAAGAGCCTGCTGCATCTCTATCACTTGGATCAAATTGCTCCTGATGATCTGAGGGAAAGGAGGACACCTGCTGCCCTAAGTCTCTCTGATTCTGGTGCACTACGAACCAGTCTGCCCTCCCTTGGTAGCTCTGAGGATGCTGCAGTGGTTGCCGGTATCCCCAGTTATTCTGCTGCTGTCCCGGAAGCATTGAGGAATAGTTACCATCCATCTGCCTTTGCCCCTGCCTACGAGGAACACAGTCAACAAGAGAGAATGTGGAATATCGGTTTTCCTGTGTCTCAGGCTGGTCACCCGTATAATACTGCTCGGAGGTGGAGGCAGGGGGAAGGGTAAAATTCATTGGTCCGTTGAAAGAAAATCCACTTCCAGTGGCCCCTTGATACGCCACAGTGTCAATTGATCCTGTTCCAGTGCTTCGGACCACAGCGTCACGTGAGCCGGAGTGCTCACCAGAGGCTTCCTGGATCTGCACAAAACAGAGAGAAAGGGGCCTGGCTGTGAGAGACTTGGTGCCACTTGGATGTAAGAGATTTGCCCAGGGTTGCAGTTGGAAGCTTGTACCTGGGTATCCTGGTGACCTGTAAGCATGGAGTCTTGGCACTTGGGCATTCTTCTCATGGCAGAAATTTTGTCTTTCAATTCTAGTGGCAACCTGGCTCTTTTATTCTGAAACCAGTTCTAAGAGAGAAAAAGGAAATCATTCATCAAGCTGCTTTCTAGCAGTGCCCCCCCAACCCCCCAGCCCCCGTTGGTATCAAAGAACCAGCTTTGTAGATCAGCTCCAAACTCAGGAATGTCACAGATAGGTGACAGCTGTTGCATGACCACCACGTACCTTCGCAGAGTCCACTTCCCACACTTACCTACAAACTCACCTTACAGCACAGCCAAAATGAAAGACAGACCTTTCCCCACTTTCACCCTTTTTCCTTTTGTATTTCTCTCTTTCTCCTCTCTGTCTCCAGTAAGCTAAAAATACTTATTTTTTTATAATCATAGATTTGTGCTGCTTTCAACCTTGGTCAAAGAAATGCACATATTACTTATAGATCAAGGCATTGAATGCTTGTGAGTGTTCAACCCTCACTACAGGGACATTTACATCAACAAACCCTTCACGGCTCACGGACACCACCTAGAAAGGGAAGAGTGTTTGCAAAGTGCTGACTTCCAGGCAAGAGACAACTGTGTCCTCATGAACTCACTTCAACTCACTTTGGTTACCAACAATAAACCTCAGAGCAGCTATGACTACCTACACAAGACCCTCAGATGATCAAGCCCATCAACAGTCCCCCCATGGGGCCTCGGTACAGAGACAACTCCAGTCTTCCATTTATTTCTTTTTTGGGGGGCAATCTTTGTCTACCCTCCCCTCACTTTACACCTAACACCTCGGCAAACCTTCCAAATGCCCAACACGTTCCAAAATGTTCTTCCCGGGCTGGAGAGATGGCTCAGTTGTTAAAGGCTAGGCTCACAAGCAATAAAATGTTCTTCCCACAGAAAATACCCAGTATGAAACCCCTGCAGTCGGCACCCTGGGTAATAACAAGAACTTCCAATTTTTTTGTTGTGGTTTCTTCTTATAGCCCTGGCTGTCCTGAAACTTGCTCTGTAAATCAGACTGGCCTCGAACTCAGATCCTATCTGCCTGATTTTCATAGGACCTAAGTCAGTGTGGCCTATTTTTTTTTTAAATTTTATTGTTTGTGTATGGTATTTTGCCTGGATGTATGTCTATGTACCATGTGTGTGTGAAGGCCAGAAAGGGGTCTCAGACGCCCTGGAACTGGAGTTATAGAGGTATGAGCTGCCAAGTAGGTGCTGGGAATCAAACCCAGCTCCTCTGGAAGAACAGCCAGAGCTCTTGAGGCTTTCTCCAGTCCCATGACAGTAGCTCCTTAAATGTGTCTCTGCTTCCAAATTTTCCTCATCGTAGGTTATTTTCCATAAGCTGTGTATACTATGTTCAGTCACATTAAAAGATTTAAACAGATATGTGAACACTGCCTATGACAGTCAGCTTTCTCATAACTCTTTGCAGTTTCCAAATGGCTTCACAAAAGGAAAGCTTCAGTTTTAGGTCTTTTTTTTTTCTGGTTTTTCAAGACAGGGTTTCTCTGTATAGCCCAGGCTGTACTGGAACTCACTCTGTAGACCAAGCTGGCCTCCATCTCAGAAATCCTCCTGCCTCTGCCTCCCAAGTGCTGGGATTAAAGGCATGCACCACCACTGCCCAAAGGAAAGCTTCAGATAATCTAACTTACATAAATCACGCTCGTTTCACATTGAAACTGCTGTGCCAGCTCATCCTTGGTTGTGAAATCTGGATAAGGAGTGCATTCAAATTCTTGTTTAAGTCTCTTCAGTTCTTCTTTGGTAAATTTATGTCTTGGTTTTGAGTCTCCTCTTCCATATCCCTTTCTTGCTTTGCTGCGATTGTCTTTTTCTGGAGAGCCAGAAAAAAAATATGGAAACAAATGCATCAGACATCAGTAGCTTCCAGAGAAAGGCTTGTTTGTTGACTGGTTTATAAAGTTTGTTTGTTTGCTTGTTTGTTTATTATACATAAGTACACTGTAGCTGTCTTCAGACACACCAGAAGAGGGCATCAGGCCTCATTACAGATGGTTGTAAGCCACCATGTGGTTTCTGGGAATTGAACTCATGACCTCTGGAAGAACAGTCAGTGCTCTTAACTACTGAGCCATCTCTCCAGTCCAAGGGAAGAAAGGGGGTGAGCTTGTGTGTCAAATACCTACTAGGCTGACACATAAGCAGAGCTAGTCCTTAAACCCAGCAGCAGGTTGAATTTACTATTGTCCTTAGACAAAGATAGAATGAAAACCTTTATCTGAGGTCGGCTAAAGCCACAGAACTGTTTTGAACCCACAGAATCAGAGTTCTTGGCCAGTCCTAACATTCCCAGATGCCCTATATATAGGTCCAACATTTTCATTGCTTGCCTTAGGCAGTGTGTCCCCATTGGTTTCTTGGGCCTTAGAAACTATTTCTGATATAGAAGGGAAAAAAAATCAGTCTTACACTAGTTTGCCCAAGGGTGACCCCTTGACATTGCTCTAACAATTTCTGTACCAGCCAGATTGGTCCTCTCTTATGATACACACTCTTGAACCAACCAGTACTAGTGTTTAGTTGTTTCTCTGGTGGTAGGGACTGAACCTAGGGCCTTGAACTGGCCCAGAAAATACTCTACCACTTATCTGAGTCCCCAACCCTCCTTCACTCTGGACTCTTTGGCTCTACTGTTCTTTCTCCTAAAGGAGACACAACATTTACCTTAGCAAGATTTCTCAGGAAGAAAGCCACAAGCATAATTCCTTAAATAATTCATGTAATGTGTATGTTACATGTACATTCACAGATCCTAGACTAGTCTCCAACTGATAAGTAACACATGATCTTCAACTTGAACTTATGATCCTTCTGCTTCAACCTCCCAGTGCTGGGATTATGGGCATATGCCACCGTGTCTGTTTTCTGTGGGGATGGTATTAAACCCAGGGCTTCTGGCCTACTGAGAGTCATCTCCAGAACCATGTGGAATAAATCCAAATTCATTCTGAGAGTGTATTAGCTGGCAGTTCTCAACCTTTGCTTCCAGAGTCTCAAACACTGTAGCATACTGTAAAAGAACTGGACAGTTCATTGGTTCTAAGGCATTCATTTTTAAGATGTCTGGGTGTTGTGGCATATTCCTTTAACTCCCAAACAGGAAACAGAAGGCAGGCAGACCTCAGTGAGCCAAGACAAATCTGGTCTACATATACAGTAAGACCTTGTCTCAAAACAGTTTCTCAGTTGGACATCAACTCACCTTAAAATACAGGCCAGAAAAAATTGTTTCATGACAAGGCCATTAAATAACCTAAATGAGATTAATTCATGGCTGTTGAGTTTGGGGATATATTTAATCTTATCTGCAATTAAATTGAGGGGCTGGTGAAAAAGAAGCGAGGTTTAGTGATTAAAGAAGAGCACATTCCCCCATGTTTTAATGTACAACCCAGCTTTCCCTGCTATCCTAGAATAGCAATGTCCAGTCCGGTGTAAGGTTCATACATAAAATCCTAGCAACCAATTTCCCACAGGGTTTATGAAAATCTCTGCTCAGAGCATAAGAGATCTTGGGGTACCAGCTGAGCAGAGCCAGCTGTGGAGAGCTTTTGGGGCCACTTGGCAGGAATTTGACATTGGGCTAGAACAAGGAAGTAGGGTTCAGGCAGGAATCTGATTTTGGGATAGAACAAAGAAGTAGACTTCAGGCAAGAATTTGACATTGGTCCAAGACAGGGAAGTAAGCTCAGGCAGGAATCTGATTTTGGGCTAGAACAAAGAAGTAGGCTTGAGACAATAATTTGGTATTTCTAGAGGATGTGCAAGTCAAATTGTAAACACTTGTTCTCAGTGTTCTCAATTTCTTCCTGTACCACATAATGGTGTTAATCTTCAAGGACTTGTATCTAATCAATTATGACAAATGAATGTTACTCATATTTCTGACTTTGGAAAAGTAAAATATCTACATTTGATTATTGATATTTTCTCAGGCTTTCTAGTTGCAACTGCTTTAACAGGAGAATTAAATTTTAATTTAATTAGTCATTACCTATGTTGTTTTTCTATCCTGGGTATTCCAAATCAGATTAAACAGATAATAGAACTGGTTATTTTAGTCAAGCATTTGAGACATTCTGTTGACAATTTAACGTTACCCATATTACTGGGATTCCTTATAATCCTCAAGAACAAGGTACTGTGGAACTTCAGAACAATATCTTCATAAAATAGAAAAGGGGGAGTTATATCCCCATACACCACACAATTATTTAAACCATGCTCTTTTTATTTTAAAATCTTAAATTTGGATGCTAAGGAACTCTCTCTGCTGAGTATCTATGGCACCCTGTAACTAGGCATACTTATGCCTAGGTGAAATGGAAGGATCCATATACTGGCATATAGCATAGTCCCGATCAGGTATTTAATATGGAGAAGAGGGAATGTTTGTGTTTTTTCTGCAGGATGCTGAAGGAGTGTATGGAGCATGCTAGCTGCCAGAGTAACTGAGGCATGCTGATGCCGGGACAAAGAATGATGCTGACTGTGAGCTTGCTGAGTGCCCTGACAATGGCGACAGGAACTGTATAGGACGTATATTCCTTACCCACCTTTGCTTGCCTATATCACAGATTGGACAAGCTGCCTTGCTTCAAGCTTTTAGACTTTGTGGGACAGAGAACATGTAGACTGTGGAAACTTGCCTTCAAAAAATTAATCAAACAGAAGTTATAATGACATTTCTCTTTCTTTTAATGTAACTAATTATTGACTCAAATATGGATTAGTCTAGAAATCAATCCAATATTGGAAATGACAGTCTTCATTTGGAAGGCTGGTTCTGGACATTTTCAGAGACTTTTGAAAATTGACAGCTGCCAGGCAGTGGTGGCACATGCCTTTAATCCCAGCACTTGGGAGGCAGAGGCAGGTGGATTTCTGAGTTCCAGGCCAGCCTGATCTACAGAGTGAGTTCCAGGACAGCCAGGGCTACACAGAGAAACCTTGTCTCAAAAAAAACAAAAAAAAAAGAAAAAGGAAAAAAGAAAATTGACAGCTGCCTTGTATGAAGTTACATTTGCAGTGGATAAAGTTGGGATAGGATCTGGACTTCAAACAAGCATGTGTTAAGGTTCCTAATCTTTTATTAATTGGTCATGTTAAAATTACTTTTGTTTCTTCTACAGTGTTTAATGTAAGTTGTACACTTTCTCATTGTGCTAATATGTTGAAACCTTGCATGTCTGTTATGGTGGTCTATCAACCAGCTTTTGTTTTATTGCCTGTGAATATTGCAGGACCTTGGTATTCTGAAAAAAGCTTACAAGTACTGGAAGAAGTGAGTCAGGCTCTAAACAGAAGCAAGAGGGTAGTGGGCTTGATTATTGCTGGTAAAGCAGCTTTGATTACATTAATAGCTAGCAGCACTGCTGCAATTGATTTGACACAAAAAGTTAAGACAGTTACTTTTGTTAATCATTCAGCAAAAATTGTTACTTATGTTCTGAGTATTCAAGAGGATTTAAATAAGCATTTGGAACAATGGATTTGTGTTCTTTATGATAGTATTCAGATTGTTGGAGAGGAGGGTCAGAGTTTAAGAGTAAGAAGCCATCTCGAGTGTCACGCCAACTATCAACACACCTGTGCTACTTTAAAATTTACAATGATGGTCACTACAATTGGGAAAAAGTTCAAAGACATTTGCAGGGTGTTTGGCATAATTCTAACACCTCTCTGGATTTTTTAACTTTACACACTGAGGTTATGAATTTAAAGAATGTTGCTCCACTGAGCTTTGATACTACAGATATAATATTGCTGATAAAATTATTTGTGGCCTGAAGTCAGTATTTCCATCTTGGTCAAGCATCAAGAATGGCATATACAGCCGGGTGGTGGTGGCGCACGCCTTTAATCCCAGCACTTGGGAGGCAGAGACAGGCGGATTTCTGAGTTTGAGGCCAGCCTGGCCTACAGAGTGAGTTCCAGGACAGCCAGGGCTACACAGAGAAACCCTGTCTGGAAAAACCAAAAAAAAAAAAAAAGAATGGCATATATAGCTTGATCGTTCTGTCCTGGGAATACTTTTATTCCTGCCCATTGTAATGAAACTTGCCTTTAATGATATCAACATGTTGGCACCCAAAATATATGTCTTGAAACTAAAAGTGGACCCCCAGACAGAGTTATTAATTTAACAGGCTGGCAGTCCGAGACAGGTAAGTTCTGCACAGAGCCTTACCAACTTAAGACAGCATAGCATTGCTTTTGATAATGCATATTCCACAATGGGTAAGGAAGGCATTCTTGTCAGAACAACCTAAGACATGTGTAGTCTTGTTTATGATTATAAAAAAAGAAGGAGATATGGAGAGCTTTGAGGGCAAATTGGCAGGAATTTGACAATATTGGGCCAGGACAAGAAGTAGGCTTCAGGCAGAAATCTGATGATGGAATAGAACAAAGAAGTAGGCTTCAGGCAAGAGTCTGACTTTGGACTAGTACAGGGAAGTAGGCTCAGAAATCTTGGTCATCCTGATAAGCTCCTAGAAACAGTGATCACGGGACTTTGTTGTCTTGCTTGTTCCTTAATCCAGAACTGACCTTATTACTTGTATGTCATTAAAATGGTATAAAAGACTGGGAAAAAATAAACCCGTTTCAGCCTCTGTGGCCTTTCCAGCCTTGAGCAGGCTGAACAGACCTTGAGCGTTTGCCACAATGGACCTTGGTGGAGTCTTCTGCCTTGGTGGCAGAAGTTCCCACAGGAATTTAGAAGATTAGACTGCTGTGCTGACCTTGCTTTGCAAAACCAAGGGCGGGTTCTGTGGGCTTTCCCTATAGAACATTAAACTTGGAGCCTTGATCAGAACCTTGTCTTGGCTTCATTCTTCTCTCTAACCCCACCCCACCACCTTTTCATTTCCAGCTACCCTTTCAGGTAAACCCAGTTGGTCCTTGCCCGCTGGATGGCTACAATCCTCAGAACTGGCTGGGGTCGTGCTATAGTGTAGTCTAATTGTCTTTTGTCTTTTTAATTTCTGCTCCTGCCCTGGAGAACAGTGACAGACTGAGCTAGCTTAGTCAGCCAGCACTCTGGGGAGCACGTGGTCTTAAGTTTCAACTCATACCCTGCTCTGTTGCTCAAATAAGCTCCCAATGTTTCTGGAAAGCAATTGTGTACATTCCACATGTTTTATAAAACAGGAGCTTAAGGGACCAGGTATAGTACTGCACAGCTTTAATCCTTGCAGGGAAGGTTGAATTTCTTGAGTTGGAGGCCAGCCTGGTCTACACAGTGAGTCCCAGGACAGCCAGGGCTATAGAGAGAGATCTTATCTCAAAATACCAACAAACAAAACAAAACAAAAAGGCATTGTAACTAAGCTGAGTATAAAAACACCAATGTAATAAAAAATGTTTAACCATCTCAGGGTTCCTTCACTCCTTAATGGTTCATGTTCCCGGATGAAAAAGACACACACAGCCTTTCTATTTACAATAAGCCTTTTAAACAGCACAAAGCTGCCTACCCTCCATGCTGTTAGAATCTACTTCCTATCCATAACCCATGTTTCATACTATGTTTCATCTGGGCTGCTCTTAGCTCCAACTAGGCAGCCCTCTGGGCCATATTCTCTTGGTTCCTAGACCATGGCAGTTCTCCTTTCTCCTCTCCTGCACACCAGTCAAGAATCTGGAACCCTATGACACTGTGAGAAGCAGAGTTTGAGCCTGCTCAGATGTGTCCTCTGCAGAGAGAACTCCTCCTCCAAGGCCTGCCATATTGATCATTGCTATCCTAAGCTCCCATAACCCCAAGCCATATTTTTGGCACAGAATCATATCCCCTGCTGACTCTTGGGTCCATTATCGACAGGAAAGGCTCTAACAGATGACTCCACTCTTGTTGAGTCATGTATAAAATAGGGTTCCAACTACAGTCAGCCTCAGAGCCCTCTGCTCTCAAGCAGGGCTCATCAAAAAGAAATTAAACCACAGGCTCTGCAAGTTCCTCTTCCCAAAGTACAGGAGCAAAGTTGGGTTGTGGAATTTCAAACACCACATAATCTTAGTTTAACATCTATTAGATTTTTGCCTTTTTAAAAATTCTATTACCTCTTTCTCTTTCATTTATTTTATTTTCACTAATTTTACTTTCCTTCATTCAACCAGCATCTCACAACATAGCCCTGGCTAGCCAGGAACGCACTATGTAGATCAGGTTAGGCTGTTCCCCAAGCCAGAGATCTGCCTACCTCTGCCTCTCAGTAGTGGAGACACACCACACCCAGCTTTATCTTTTCACATATTTTTACAAGTCAAGTACTGTTCCATTCCTAGCCCCATTTCATTAACTTTTTCTTTAAAAACAAGAATAACTGGGTGCTTGCCTTTAATCCCAGCAGGCAGTTCTCTATAAGGCCAGCCTGGCCTATATAGGGAGTTCCAAGAGAGCCAGGATTACATAGAGAGAAAAACCTGTCAATACCCCAACCCCTGAAAAAAGAAAAAGAACAAAAAGATCCCAAAGTCCTTAACTCTTGATTCAGCCCCTTTCCCTCTGTCCTAAAGATTAAACCTAAGGCCTTACTTGTGACTGTTTGCTCTAACGTGGAACGCTGCTTGGCTCGTGCCATTCACACATTCTGCTCATCTCTACACATCACTGCAAATAGAATCCCAAGCATAATCATTTTACCTGAAAAATGTTCCATATAGACCTCTACAATAGGAGAAAGCCCTTTAGGGTAACCACACATTTATTCATAGGTACTGGATCTCTGGGAAAGTTCCACCGCAAATCATTTCCCCATGCAGCAGCTAAGAGTAGTCACACTATTTACAAGAGCTGTCCCCATCCTATGAGCTACTTTTTTTTTTTTTTAAGACAGGGTTTCTCTGTAGCCCCTGCTGTCCTGGAACTCACTCTGTAGACCAGGCTGGCCTCAAACTCAGAAATCCGCCTACCTCTGCCTCCTAAGTGCTGGGATTAAAGGCGTGCGACACCATTGCCTGCCTGGCTTTTTTTTTTTCTTCTTCTTCTTGAGCCTACTTTTAAGAGGCAAAAAATAGACTGAAGAGAAGGCTCAGCAATTAAGAGCACTGGCTGCTCTTCCAGAGGTCGTGAGTTCAATTCCCAGAAACCACATGGTAGCTCACAGCCATCTATAATGGGATCCCATGCCCTTTCTGGTGTGTCTGAACACAGCTACAGTGTACTCATATACATAAAACAAATTTTAAAAAAAAGAGGTATAAAACAGAGATGAGAACTCACACCCCTACAAACAACAAACAAAAACCCAGATGCAGCATGCGTCCACGCTGTAGGCAGAATGTGTCCTGGGATAGCTCTGAATGCAGCCCAACACATCTGTAGATAAACACATTGAAGTACAATAGAGGCCAGACATCACTGAGCAGAGCTCAGATGCTATGGTTTGATCCCTAATCAAGCAACTTACTTTTTGAATGCATGTTGGAAACCAATCTTAGACCTTGCTCGCTGCAGAAGAGAGAAACAATTTTTTCTGGTTACTGCTAATTATATAAGAAGCAGAGGCTGCCGCCCCTCCCCAGACACACCCTGAGTAGCCTACCCAATCTTCACACACAAAAAAAGGCTCCACCCTTGACTCAGCCACACCTTCTGCCCAGGATCACCTTAGGCACACCCACTGGCAAAAAATAAAAAATAAAAAATAAAAAATAAAAAATTAAAATCAGTCTTCCAAAGCACTTCATTCATTAAACATGCACCAAGCGGAATCTTCGTATTTAATTTCTGTGCTATCTTTATGCATTGTTTTAGCCCCACCCAGACCAGATGGCACTGGAGACAGAGTGCCTAAACCACATGCTTTGCCATATCCCACTGACATGGTACAGGTGACAGCTATGCAAGGAAAGAAGTCTGGTGAGGTTACAGAGGGCCCACAACATTCAATAAATGACGGCCTAAGGAACACTGAGGATATAGGCAAGAGCGCTCACTGTGACATTGAAAGAATGTTATAAGACCCATGTATTCCATAAGCATTAAACTGCTTATCTACCTTACTCTTCTTGTTTGTTGAGGGTCGTGTGGTCCCAGTCAGCCTGCTCTCTAAAGGAGCGGAAGATCACCTTAAACTTCTGATGCTCCCACCTGTAATTCCAAGTTACTCAAGAAACTGAGATAGAGCCCCGTGGTGGAGAAGGTGGTGTCACGTGCCCTTAATCCCAGCACTGGGGAGGCAGAGGCAGTGGATCTCTGTGAGTTTGAAGCCAGCCTGGTCTACAGAACAAGGGTTACAAGGGGAAACCCTGTCTCAGAGAAAAAAAAATTAAAAAATAAGATGAAGAAGCAGGAGGACCTGGAGGGTCTACAGTTCAAAATGAGCTTAGGAAATTTAGCAAGACCCCATCTTTTAAAAGAGAGAAAGATCCCAGGTGGTGGTGGTGCACACCTTTAATCCCAGCACTCGGGAGGCAGAGGTAGGTGGATCTCTGGACTTTTGGCAGCAGCCTGGTCTACAGGGTGGGTTCTAGGGCAGCCTCCATCTCTTCCTCGGGAGCTGGGGCAGCTCCCTTTTTTCCTCTTTCTGCCTAGCCTGGGGCTTCTGTTTCATGAGTTGTGACCTCATCACTGGAATGTTCCAGTGACTGGACAGAGGAAGAATGCCTTTGCTAGTGTTGTTCTCTTTGAAACCAACAACAGCAGCTCCATTTCTGGCATTTGGGTCTTCTGAGGCGAAGAGCTCGCCTTTCTGCTGAATCCAGATGGGCAGGTGGACTATGAATAGTATACATGGCAGAAACTGGATCCTGGTAGAGAAGAGACCCAGACC
>JADRCC010561520.1:0-13267 GCA_019843855.1 Hylomyscus alleni
ACTGCACAAAACCAGATACAGAACTCCGTGAAATCGAATGGAGAGTCCAAGAATAATTTTTTTTTTTTGACAAGGACAATGACAAGTGACAAGCAGGACCCAGTGGGAATAGCTAACGTGCTCGATAAATTACATGGGGGAAACTGGATAGCTGCATGGGGAAGAAGATCACCTTATCCAGAGGGATACAGAGATACCAATTCAACAAACTTAAATGTAAGATGCAGGTAGTAAAGTTTCTAGAAGAGAGTAAAACGAGCAGCCTGCGACATTATTTTACGAGAACTTTTGTGGTTATCCCGTCAAGACCAAAATCCACTAAAAGGAAAAGGAAGCTGTGTAAAGCTGAATGGTTTCTGCAGAAGAAAGGCAACAATCTGAAAGATGAGTAGGGCAGCCCGTGAAGGAGTACAGTGGGTCTCAACCTGAGGGTCGTGACCCCTTCATGGGTTGCCTATCAGATATCCTGCATATCAGATATTGACATTACAGTAGCAGGTACTGACATTCACAACAGTAGCAAATTAGAAAGTAACAACAAAGTAATTTTAAGGTTACGGGGTCACCATAACCCTAACAGGAGGAACTGTATCAAAGAGGTGCCTCATTAGGAAGGTTGAGAATCACAAATCATACATAAAATAAAGGGCGATTGAAAATTATATAAGGAATACATACAACTCAGGAATAAGACAAAAAAATAGTTCAATGGGGAAAAATGAACAAAAAGGATAATTATTGATAAATACCCCCCAAAAAGGCTTGAAAGGCCAGCAGGTAGGTGGGAAGGTCCTCGCTCTCAATTTACACCTGTCAGGATAGCTATTATTAAAAAGACAAGAGGGGAAGAAACCAATTTCCACCAAACAAACTTACCAGCACCTTGGCCTTAGACTTCAGAACCTTAGCTTCCAGAATGATGAGAAATCAATTCCTGGTTTTTTATAAGTTAATATTTTCAATGCTCCATCATAGAAGCACAAATGGACTACAGCAGACAGAGAAGCTGAATAGTTCTTACTCTTCCCTCATATTGTGTTAAGCCCTTTAGACTGAAGGCATTGGTGCCAAGTGGACTAGGAATCTATATAAAGAAGTTGAGAATAAATATCAAAAGTAATTACTACATTGGCAGACATACAAACTTATTGCTTCTTATTTTAATCTTCAAATGACAGATGCGTGTGGTAGCTTGAATGAGAATAACACCTATAGTTGGGCTTACATAATTTAAATACTTGGTCCCCTGTTGGTAGAACTCTTTGAGAAGCATTAAAGGGTGTGTGACCTTGTTGGAAGAGGTGTGGCTTCAAGGTTTCAAAGCCCAGGCCAAACCCAGTTACCTCTTTCTGGCTCCTGGTTGGGTCTAAGGATGTAAGTTTCCAACGATTACTATACTGCTATGTCTGCCTGCCTGCTGCCATGACAATCATGAGCTCTAACTCTCAGAAAGGTTAGAAGTCCACATTAAATGTTTTGTTCTCTGAGTTACTGTTGTCATGGTGACCTATCACAACGATAAAAAATGTAACTGAGGCAACTTCTCTGTTATTTTTTTGTTAGTGCATTTTTTCTTCAGAGCAATAAGTTGGTGCTTGTGTTACAAGACATGGGAAGTAACAAAAAACTGAATCATGGATGCACTGGTCCTGGGCTTCCTACCTTCTTTGCTAATGGGATTTCTGATAAAATATTGGCCAACATCATCTTTCAACAGGTTGAAAAGTTTTCAGGTTCTGCTAACTCTTTTGGGTCCCAGCCACAGAGGCATAGTAGTTATCTCGTCAGTCTAGAAATATCCTCTTCTCCTAATTTTTCAATAACCAAGTTGAGAACACTCAGATTGGTGTCCACAATGCATCCTGGACACACTTACACTTCCTTTCTACAGTTATTCTTGATCTATAACAAGAATGCTCCTGATGCAATAGGAGCTGTCATGGGTCAAGACACATTGCTTCATGGGAACTTTGTGGTTCACAACATTCACTCAGACCACATAATCTTTCCACTCTTCACACACAGCATCAATAGCTACTTCGGTGGTCATGAACTTCCCATAGAAAGTAGGATGCTTGTGTTCATCATCCACTTCAGTGAGTTTCTGACAGCTGTAGACTCAAAAGGGGACATTCAGCTTTATCTTGTTATGGACAACTGCCTAGAAAGTGCCACAAAAATGAGTAAATATTTTTTTTGAAACAACACTGTTAAGATATTGAAAATGCAGGAACAAAATTTGAGCAGAGACTGAAGGAAAGGCCATCCAGTGACCAGCCCAACTTGGGATCCATCCCATGCACAGGCACCAAACCCTGACACTATTACTGATGCCATGTTGTGCTGGCAGACAGGAGCCTAGCATGGCTGTCTTCTGAGAGGTTCTACCAGCAGCTGACTGAGAGATGCAGATACTTACAGCCAACCATTGGACTGAGGTCAGGGTCCCCTATGGAAGAATTAGGAAGAACTGAAGGAGCTGAAGAGGATGGCACAGGAAGAACAACAATATCAACTAATCAGACCCCTCAGAGCTCTCAGAGACCAAGCTACCAAACAAAGAGCGTACATGGGCTGGTCTGTGGCCCTGGGCACATATGTAGCAGAGGACTGCCTTATCTGGCCTCAGTGGGAGAGGGTTGCACCTAATCCTGTAGAGACTTGATGTCCCAGGGAAGTGGGATGCTGGTGAAGGGTGAGGTGGGAGGAGCACCCTCTCAGAAGCAAAGAGGAGGGGATATGGAGTTAAGATGGACTGGGAAAGGGGACAACATTTGGAATGTAAATAAATAATAATTTAATAAAAAAAGATAATGAACTTAAAAGTTTGGAGAGATGGTTCAGCAGTTAAGAGCACTAACTGCTCTTTGAGAAGACCAGAGTCCAATTCCCAGCACCTACATGGCAGTTCAAAACTGTCTATAACTCCATTTCCGGGGGATCTGAACCCTGGACTGACATACATGTAGTCAAAACACCAACAGACCTTTCTTTTAAATAAGAAGATAATGATGAACGTATACATGTGTTTAGGTTCTGGCTTCAGTCTCTGAGTTTCAAGCATGTTGTTGCATGTGTCATAGTTTTTGGTAATTGTTTTAAATATTAAAGAAAGTTAGCATATTTCAAATCCTGTGTCTGATCAATGACTTGTATTTAGAATTTACAAATAACTCTCAAAATCTAGTGATAAGAAGAGAAATAACCAAAAAAAAAAAAAAATAGAGACTTGAATACTTTACCATAAATATTCAGGTACCTATTAACCCCATGAAAATATAGACAATGTTGTTAATAGTTGAACCTGTGTAAAGTAAAATTATGAGATAGTCCTACACAAGATTGGGTGAGAACAGAAGTGATGAGCCATGTGACTAACTGTGCAGGATGAATTTCAGGACCTACAATGCTCACTTGGGGCTGGTAGCAACTACAAACAATGGAACCTCTGTTTAAAACAGTTCCTTACTAAGTTAAATCTTCATTTGCCACAAAAGCCAATAAATAGTCCTTGCTTGGGTCTATGTCTAAAGATGAAGGAGTGCTTGGGCCAACAAGAGCTTAAACATTAAAGGTTTGTTGTGTCTGCAGAGAAGACCTCCAAGGGGAAACAACCACAGGTCAGCAGATGGGTGTCTGTGATTTGCTTTACCTACACATAGAATTACTACTCTACAATGAAAAGGATAAATGGAATTAAAATATAGAAAGCCATTATCAAAAAACTATGACACATGTGACAACGTGCTTGAAACTCAAAAGAGACTGAACCCAGAACCTAAACACATACAAGTACAAACCTACCCTAGAACTCCATTTGCAAAATCTGTAGAATGGGAGAGGGTAACACCTTCTGTGATAGTAAACATTTGGAGACCAGGAAGCTTCTGTTAGAACTACTGAACTCCGTGAGTGCCAAAGCAACCACAATGTGCGAATGAGTATGACTGCTCCAATAAAACTTTATTTACACAACGGGTGTGTTGGCCCACAGGCCATGTTTGTTGGCAAGCCCTGCTCTGGAAGACACAATGTGGTGGTAAAGAACAGATCAGCCTTGGCCAGAGGAGGCGAGGGCACTAAATGGGCTAAGGGAAGGGCTCCAGGAGGAGGACGAAGCCTTTGGGAGTAATCCATATGTTCACACACTCATTGTGATGATGGCTTTGCAAGTGGATACATGTGTCAACTCATCAAGTTATAGATGTTAAACACGTGCAGTTTATTGTCTGTCAATTACACCTCAATAAAGCTGTTAAGGAAAAGCAAAGCCCAAAACTCCAGGACTATTTTTTTCCCATCCACTTACACATTCATAGCAGTTGACATTTTTAGTTCAAGAAATGAACAGCCCTTGTTTTTCTTCTATTATCCAATGTAATGCTAAAATGAATTTCAAATCCAGTCACACTTCTTTATGCTGAGTTTTGTTTCATGTTTTAAATGAAGCTCTCTCTTTTGCAGTATGGCACATCCATCACTAACACAAGTATTTATTTCAAAGAAAGTCATTTAGGTGTTTGGCTGAGCTGTGTCTGCCAGAAACCAACTCCCTTGTCACATGTCTCCACTTTCCAGTGACTGCCACTATTACATATGGAAAAAAACCACTAAGCAGCTTCCACAGTCTGAGGGACCCTTCACAAATGGGCAAGAATGGTCTCAGCTAGCAAGCAAGCAGATGACAAAGGAGGACCATCTCACTAATCAGGCTCAGGGAATATAAGAAGAGGGATGACAGCTAAGGTTTTTGGCCTCTGCCATCTGCTTAGGTCACCATCCAAAGTTTATGAGCCCTGAAGCATCCAGCCTGGGACAGTGAGTGTCCAGGCCCACTAGTTGCCCAAGGATTTTACGTAATCCCTACCACATCAACTGCCATCCATTGACAGAAGGAGAAGAAGCTCAGCATTCTGGGATAGTCTACTCCAAACCTGTGGGTAGCATAGAAGTCAACACAGAAAATACAGGTTTGATTCGTACTAAAGAAACAGGCACTAAGATTACCGCTGCATGATTCTGCCTGAATCAATCTTATTGTGTGTACTTCAGGAGGGCAGTGAAGCAGAAACACTGCCTTCCAATGCATTACAGTGTTTTCTGTGTGGGTGCAAGGGAGCTTTCAAGAGTTTACATGAAAACACTGCCAGGGGCTCGGGTAGACATGGATTGAAATCCCAGATCTTCAATTTGCTGTGTGAATCTAAGCAGTTCATTGAAATTCTCTGTGCTCCAACATTTCCATCCTCAGAATTAGACAACCCTTAGTCTTGTATAAAAATTCAGTGGGGCCATGGAACCCAAATGCTGTATTAAATGAGTGACTAACATTACTATAATTTACAAGGTCCCCTGACATACAATCTTGTCTAGTCTCAGTATCAATAGTTTTCCTCCAAATTTGTTTTATGCTTAATTTTTATTTCGTGAACCTGGAGCCTTGACATTTATTATCTCATCCAGCTGGTGGCTAATGTGGCCTGGTTTTAGCAGATAGGCATTCATTACAGACATCTTAACTTTGTTTCCTCCTGTTCTTCTAAGATTATCCATCACATTAATAGGCTTGTTTCATTCCGGGGTTACCTTACTGTGCTGTATTTTCTATCTTTGCTGACCACCTTACACTTTGCTACTGCTGATGTTGCATCCAGCTGGGTCATATGGGAACAACATGAACAAAGCAGGGAGGGATGCCTTACAATGAAGAATGCCTCTTTATAATGTTTTTATCTTCAAAGTTAGACAAATGACATTATTTATGTCATATGACAACTATAATGATTGGATCATGTACATTGAATTGCCCAGCATGTAGCTAGCAATCAATAAATGTCAACTGTAATTATCTGTCTTGGATTATTCTTCCTTTACTCCCAGAATTCCCCCAAGCCACCCACAGTTTCAGGTGGTCTAAGGTCTTTCTTACAGCACCCAATTTCTTTGTCTCTTTCTTTGTTCTTTTTTGTTTCTTTTTATCTTTCTTTCTTTCCTTCATCCCCTCCCCACACTCATCATTTCGATAAGACTCTTCTCTGTTCACAGCAGGCTATGGTCAGCTTTCTCTCTATTTTACTGTCACGTTTTCCTTCACAAATTCCAAAGCCATTGCTAAATGTCTATTATATCCATATAGCCCAGTGAAGCACTTGATATTAAAAAAATTTCATTAGCATCACCACCATTTATTGAAACCACCATGTTCTAGGTCAGAGAAACCTCTCACTTTCAGTAGAGAACTTTAAGTCATTTTAAATGTGGAAAATCCAGTTTCCAGTTTTCTTTAAAAACACTAGTATAGTCCTTTGAAAAAAATCTAAGATAATGTATTACCTTATATTGCCAAGTTTAAGATTTGATCTGTCAGCAGAAGTAGTTTGGAGAAAGTCTGTGTTTCTCATTGAATGAAAAGACACAAAATGACCCCCAAAAGAAAATGATGTCACATAGATTAATTTAGATTCCATGTAAAGAGATATTTATGTGAGACTCCTTCTGCTAAGTTTGAGTCCCTTAAAACAAAAATCTAGCTATTTCTTTTTAATTGAAAGTTGTAACAGAAAATTATACCTGATTTACATTTCAAATTTCCATGTAACTATCAACTTTTATAGTGGGGAACAGATGCTGATGTGAATGTTGCAAAGCTGAGAAATGCTTCTCAAATCCATGGCAAGGATGTCAAGTGGAACCCAGGAAAAGAAATACTAAAAGAAGACCAGGATTGAAACGCTTGTCTGGACTTGTTCAATGCAACAATGCATTTATCCAACAAGCCCTAAGTGAGGAAGCATCCAGAGAGGTCGTTAGCAATGCGAACTGCAGTTTAGATAAGCTTCAAACCAAATTCCTATCCATACAATTCATAAACAAGTACCCTGAGACACACAGACTAGGATATACCAGGACAGGTCCTTTTGTAGATTTTCAAAAGAATTTTTAATGTGCACCACCACAATCATCATAGATTGGGCTTTACTGAATCATGATGACTATGGCAGCAATCAAACATTTCAAAAGGAGTGTTGTAGCTTTTATCCGGTCCGACAACAAAATACCAGTGGTTCTTGCCTCTGACTAATTGGGCCCAGTTAATTAATTCATTATCAAGAATTGGGTGGTGGTGGACATGATAAAGCAGGTGTGAACTTGAGTTTGACCCCCTTAGATATCTTCCTAGTCCCAATCCTGCATTCATCTGATTCATCTGAATCAATATAAACCTGTGGAGAACACCACCCAGGAAGGAGCTAGGCAGAGATGAACAAAACGTTTATCCTAAGGGCGTCCTAGAACATGTCAACTATTTCAATTATCTCCTAGACCATATTAAAAGGAAATTTGGGGTAAACAGCACCCAGTTTCTTGAGAATTCTCTAATATTTTTGAACATGAGTCCTTGACCTCATAAGTCTGAAAAAAAAAGTTTTTTTTACTTCACTTTGTTTCCTTCAAAGCTCAGATTTTTTTTTGATATATTATAAAATAGTATGTTACTAGTATTTAAAGAAACAGATAAGGGCACCGGATATTACATGCAGAATATCATCTGTTACCTCACAGATCAATACGATCTGCTGACAGGCTGGGCTCTGCTAATTATGTTTTCCACAGTCTGATAAAAATGCTCCGCCCCAGACTACTTTCTATAGCTGGGTACAAACACCCACCACAGGGTCCTTGTTACGGGTCTGAACTTCCACTTAAGCCTCCCATGTTAAATTTCTAGTAAGCAAAATAATTAAATAAAGTCTAGAGTCAACTTTACGCTTTAATGTCATTTTATTTGGGCATTTTGTCTAACTTCCATTTGTTGTTTAATAATTTCCTGTCCTCACGGCTCGCGTCTACTGCGTCATCTCACGGCACTTACCAGGCATTCATTGGCTTTGAAGGGGTTGCCATAGACTTGACACCCAGGTCACAAGGCATGTAGGAGGAAGCAAATGGGATCACAGCTGCGCCTATTTTACATCCAGCAAGAGCACCCAAGGGGCTCAGAACAAACACCGCATTGTGCTGCCCCGGGCAGCTGGTTGGCTAAATGTGGCCCCCAGCTGTCAATGAGACAACTGGTGATAAGGAATTACTAGAGATTCAGACGGATCCAGCCTGTGTGTAGTCCCTCCTCAGAGACAGGCTCTTTAGGTAGGTCTACACATTTTGTTTTGGGCCACCAGGGGAAATTTTGGACACAAAGGCAAAATGGATGTATCAGCAATGTAACTTTACCCCAAAACCGGTGGTAAAACAAAGACGCGATAAGGGGTTAGATTTGTTCTCATTTAACCAGAGTATTCTAACGGCAAATTGAGCCAACTTCCAGGAAACAGTTTATTACTGGATTCATTTTGTATGCATATACCTTAACCATTTTTAATAAAGGTTTTTAACTACCTAGGTGTATCAGAGGAATAGGGTCTAAAGTTTTGATGGTTTTTGTAAAGGACTTGTATAATAATGGGAAGTTGTTCAAATTTAGAAAGTCAAGCCGGGTAGACATTCTGTTTCTCTCAGCTCAAAGCTGTAATGACTGTGTTTTGAGAAAGACTCTCTCCTGTGAGAGTCATGCTGTGCAGCGACTCCTACCCTCTCCTGGAACTTTGCAATTATATTGGTATCAAGGTTGTCCTCTCCCACCTCCTTTGGCTGTGTAGAACTCCAGAATGCCTGTGGGTCTCTTTCAACGTGGCTATATATGCTCGCTGAGATTGTCAGGGGACGTTTTGAGTCGCCATTTGTAAATGCCTAAGGCGAAAGTAATGACTCTTCTAGCAAATTGCTCTATCAGAAGCCAGTGTGTGTTCCCAGCAATGCTTCAAGGTGAACCCCTCCTGGTCTGAGCACACATAATTCAAAGTCCTTTGCAATGCCTAATATGCTTATTCCTATAGTTTGCACATACAAGGATCTATAATCCTTACAGACACATCATTTGGCTGTATGTATCTTGACATTGCCACTGCCGTTGTGAGACAAGAATTTTACAGAAATCTGGACGCTAATTACACTCTTAGATATTAAGAGAAAACAAAGGGTTTTTTTTAATACTTTCATTTTTAACCACATAACAAAAACAGGATATGGTGTTGTCCTGTTTTGCTTTGTTTTGCCTTTACCTTTATCGAGCTAGGATTCCTTCCAGTCAAAGAAAGAAGAAACTAAAGATTAAAGGTTACAATTGTCCCTACTGCAAGATACAACCCTGTTGTGTGAAAATATCATTCAGCCCTTCTTATCGCTGCCTTTATACCCAGAGCACGCTTGGGTTTCCTTATACTAGAATGCAAGATATCAGAGGCTAAATATAGAAAAAATGTTGTAAGCATCCTATTCAGAAAAGGTTTAAATATCCTGTGTACAAAAAGAGTTACCCTCAGTTCACCACCAAAAGTATCATGATAGCATTTCAGCCCTATTTTGGGTTCAAACCTTTCTTCTTCTTACAGTAGAAAAAAAATAATGATTTGTACTTGAGATCATCTTCAAAACTTGCCTGTCTTTATAATGTGTCCCCTTCATCACTCTTCTATTTAAAACAGATCCAACGATACGTTTGCAAAAGCAATTAATATTAGCAATTTGAAAATCCGATAATAAATACCAAAACAGTGAAAAAGAAATAATAGAGAACAACTATTTAACAATGATCAACAATAAACTCAAATAAAAAATTCACTTCTATAGCAAAAATTTCAAACTTTGTAAAAGTTTGAGCTGGTGATACACACCCATAACTCCAGTACTTAGAAGCTGAGGCGGGGGGTTAGTATTTAAGTTTATCCTCACTTACAGAGCAAGTTTGAGGTGATACTGAGATTAATAAAACATCATCTCAAAAATAAAAAAAATAAAGAAAAATAAGATTTGTTTTAGATATAAACTTAGAGATAAAGTAGTTTTCTGACTCCCTGACTTATAAAAACTCCATTAATGGAATCACTAAGGTGATTCAAGGCTAGAGAGCTGGTTGCCAATTCTGATGATGTCAGCTTCTGATGATGTCTAACTTTATTTTTATTGTCTGTAATATGATAGCATTTAAAATTTAAATTCAATTTTAGTTTAGTAGTCATAAATAAGTAGATGCTTATGAGAAATTCTTTGATTCTGGGGTTTCTTTTTTGGAAGTTTTTGGTTTGTTCTTTGCAACACACTTGTGGCAATTGATTACAGTAACTGTCAAAAATTAAATGTTTGATATATTTTTTCTTTTTGTTTTTGTGTGATTGTTTGTTTGTTTGTTTACCTTATTTTGTTTTCGTGTGTTTGTTTTTAAGACAGGATTTCTCTGTGTAGCCCTGGCTGTCCTAGAACTCACTCTATAAACCAGGCTGGCCTTGAACTCAGAGATCTGTCTGCCTCAACATCTTGAGTGCTGGAATTAAAGACAAGTGCTACTATGCTTGACTCAAATTTCCTTTCTTAATTTAAAAGTTTAACATACTTTTTTTTAAAAGAAAATAGAAAATTTGAATTTTTGAGAGCTATATTGTAAGAAATGATGTCAAAACCAATTACTTTTTTTTTTTCAGAGAATTAGGAAAAATGATCTTAAAAGCACAAAGTATGTAAGTGGCCAGAGAAGGTCTAAGTAGAAAGAACCACGCTATCCCAAGATTTGTTCTCAAATTATGCCACAAAGTCATAGTGATACTAGAAACTATGCAGTGCTAGTCCAAGACAGACACAAGAGCAATGTGAATACTCAGAAGTAAACCACACAGCTAAGCCATGAATCTTCCACAATGGTGTCAAAAACACACATTGAAAAAGAGATAACTTCTTCAACCAATGATGCTGAGAAAAGCAGATGTTCACATGTAGAATATGGCTAAAGCCACGTCTCTCATCATGCACAAAAGTCAAATTTAAATGGATCAAAGACTTTAAAACAGACATGAAACTTTGAAATTGCTACAGAAGGAAAACAAAGGTAAACAATTTTGAGATACAGTCTTTCTGGAAAAGACTCTAATAACACAGGAACTGATTGCAAGAACTGGAAAACAAGACAATGTAAAATCATGAAGCTTTTACACAACAAAGGAAAAGTAAAATCAAGTAAAGAATGCCCCACTGCATGAGTCTTTGGCAACTATGTATATAAAAGAGTATATAAACATGTGAAATACATAAAACTGTAAAAAGTCACCCAGAATTCAATTGCCCTATCAATAAAAAGACTAATAAATTAAATGTATAGTTCTCAAAAGAAGAAACACAAACTTCCCATAAAGATTTGAAAGGAGTCCAATATCTTTCTGTATCAAGGAAATACAAATTGAAACTGCTTTGAGACTCCATCTTCACCCAGTCGGAACAGGAATCATCAAGGAAACAAGTAATAAACTTTGGCAAGCATATAGGGGAATAGGGTGCCTTATAGATGGCCTGTGGGGATACAAATTATTATAACCACTAAGAGAGTTAGTGTGGAGGTTCTCAAAAGTCAAAATAAAAGAACTAAAATATAACCCACTCTGGAATATATCCTCAAATGACTCAGAGTCAGCATTCCACAGAAACACATACACACCATGTTTACTGCTGCATAGCTCAAAATACTTACAAATGGACCTTACCTAGATCTCCATCAACAAATGAGTATGTAAAGAAAATAGGCAAAATGGGATTTTATTGAGCCGTAAATGAACACCAATAAAATAAACATGCATTTATTTAAATAAAAATTGTCATGGTATTTTTTCTTTTGGAAAAATGAGTCAAGCTGGAAAATAATTATTTTCATCAAAATAAGGCAGATGTAAAAATCAAATATTACATGTTTTATGTCATATGTGAAATCTAAATTGCATGTGCACTTGCAAGTGTGCACATGTGTGTGTATGTGTATGTGTATGTGTGTGTGTGTGTGTGTGTGTATGTATGTATGTATTACACATGCAAATGAGCACTGGTACCACATCTCACCTGTAGAGTTCAAGGGACAACTTGTTCTTTCCTTCTACCATATGGATTCCTGGGATCAAACTCAGGTTTTCAGGCTTTGTAGCAAGCAACTTAACTCCCTGAGCCATCTCACAGTCCCCCTAAATATCTCTAAGACACTGTTCAAAGCAGTGTAGTTGGATATTATTATTATTATTATTATTATCATCATCATCATCATCATCATCATCATCACTATTATTATCATCAGGGGAGATGGAAATAGAAGAATGTTATGGTCAAAACAAAAAAGAAGAAAGAAGAAAGCTACCTGTCAGTGAATGAAAGAAATGGCAGGCAAGAGGAGAGCCAGAAGTCAGGAGATGCTGCTGCAAGGGTATACCTTATCAAATAGGGATAAAGGCGTCCCAAGGAAAGGCCTCAAAAGTCATTACCAAAACACTGTATGAAAGAATCAATGGGTGACTACCTCAGTGGAATCAGGATGGAAGTTTTGAGGGCTATACAAGGTCTTCCCATGAGAAATGACATGTATTAGATGGGCTCAGACGATTAATGGGTTTAGTGTGCCCACAATGAATTTTAACTAAATGACTTCCCCTCAAGCTTGGTCTTTTGTTTACACAAGAGACCAAATGAGAATGTCAGCATGATCATCTCCATTAAATCTAAAACTACTGTGTGCATCTATTTCTTTCCTCTGGAATTTGAGTATGTATGTAAATAAAATGCAATGTCTGTTCTAAATATAAATCAATTGTTCGTATGTACCTGTGAAACAACCTAGGAATATTTACCAATATGTACTTCGGGAATATGAGCAGATCCCTCAACACTTCCAGAATGTTAAATGAAGGCAAAGAAAACTTGTAACAAATGTCTCTGGAAGGACTGCTACAATGAAATAACAACTACAAAGGGTACAAGCAGACAGTGTGTGTGTGTGTTGAGCAAACAGTTTCATCATCATGTCTGCCTTACAGATTTGAGCAGGAAACCCCAAGTGGGATGATAATAAGAACATGGGTCATAGAAATCTGTTGCTTGTGACTATCAAGGATTCCAGTCCAAGAGTTTTCCAATACTGTTTTTCTTTTTAATCTTCATAGAGAATTCTTCCCTAACTCCTAATTCCCACTGAGTAAGGCTCACACGGTAAGCATGTTACATAGGCTTGGGCAGTAAGGCAATGCATACTCACACCCTGAGATTAACTTACGGGTGAGGGGTTCGATTGAATCTGTCCTGTTAGAGACCAACACCAACAGGTATTTGGGGAAGTTTGCTACTACATGGGACCAACCTTCCTGAAAATGAGTCTTGTTCAGTGAAACAGATGACGAGCTATGGGAAT
>JADRCC010561521.1:2803-22643 GCA_019843855.1 Hylomyscus alleni
TCTCTCTCTCTCTCTCTCTCTCTCTCTCTCTCTCTCTCTCTCTCTCTGCTTACAACAGTAGAAGGCCATTACAGAAAATTACAACTAGCCAAACTTTAGAGAACAACTGATCTTGGTTTTCCCAGACCTAATAGATCCATCTATAACAAAACTTCTGCACCTTAGGTACAAGAAAAATTATGGCAGATGATGTGTTGGAAAAATCGTAAAAGCCAGAGGATCAGCAAGCATGCTGTGAATTAGTTACTCTGAGAAATAACAGAGAAGATATATCCATAGCACTTCCACAATATGGCTGAATAAAAGGACTGCAACATGGGCGGCCCCAATAGACATGTCATTATATAACATAGAAATCTGATGTTGCTCCACCCCTAGCCAAAAAGTACAGGGATCTGAGAACTGCTGAAAGAGGAAGAATTACTCTTCTCAGGCATTAACCTCCTAATCCATTATGTAAGTACAGTGGACATCAGTCATATTACATACATTTAAGCAACCCTAAATCACTTAGCAGTTTTGATTTACATATGTATTTCTTGTTGACTTAGATTTTTTTGTTCTTGTTTTTGTTTTTTTTTGTTTTGTTTTGATTTGGTTTTTTTTGAGACAGGGTTTCTCTGTATAGTCTTAGCTGTCCTGGAACTCACTCTATAGACTAAGCTGGCCTCGAACTCAGAAATCTGCCTGCCTCTGTCTCCCAAGGGCTGGGATTAAAGGCATGTACCACCACTGCCCAATTGACTTAGATTTTTCAAAACCTACTCTAATAAGGATTCTCAAATGCTTTGCGCCTCCCCACCCCCCTTATTCCACCATCCAAAGGTAGGTGAGAAAAGATGGTGAATAGGACAAGGGGATGTAGACCTATTTGGGGCGATTCCAATCTCTGCTGACAGGATTTCAGTAGTCCAACTCAGTAGTGTCAGGATTCCAAACATGAATCACCAGTGGTAGCACGATCCAACAGAAACAACCAGGAGTCAACAGGGGCAACAGAACCAGCCGTGTAGCCAGGAGGAAATCTCTGCTGTGCCTCTCTCAACAAAGCAAATATGTGAGACCAATGAAGCATTGTAAGGCTAGCTATGCAATCACCCCATTACTCTCTATTCAGTTCTACTTATAATCTCCCCAAATAGCACATGCTCTCTCATGGGTCTTCCTTGAACCATAAACTTCCACTTCAATTTCTATCTATATGTATTAATCAAATCTTAAAAAAAAGAGGTTATGAATTTATGAGGAAGTGATTAGAGTACATGGCATGGACTGATGGAAGAGGACAAAAGATGTGATTAGATTTTAATTTAAAAAATTGTATCTATGCATTAGTACTAAGAAAACAACTTAATGACACCGGAGAAAGGTCAGTGGTTAAAAGCCCTCTGTGTTCTTGGAGAGGATTCAGGGTTAGTTCCTTGCTCCCCATGGCAGTATGCAAGCATCTGTAACTCCGGGTTCAGGGTAACCAGCTCACTTTCCTGCTCTCTCCCGCTACCAGGAATCCTTGGTGCACATATACATGTACAGATTAACAGTCATGCATGTAACATTTTCTTAAAATCAGCAACACTGTAAAAACAGAAAATGGCCAAATGTCAAATATAATAATGTAACTTTCATATGAAGTTTAGTATTTCAATGTAGTATTTAAAATATTTGAACAAATGGCATTCAGTACGTTCCTTTTTTTAGCTCTTTTTCTATTTCAGGTGTCATATTTTTATTAAAAAATAGATTTTTCTCTCATACAATACATTCTGAATCTGTTTTTCTCTCCCTCCACTTCTCCTAACTTACCCCCACCTCTCATCTTACCCAGATATACTCTCCCTATGTTTCCTCTCTTGAAAAGAGAAGGTATACAATAGTCAACATTCAAGCAGGACAAAACAAAATACATTAAGTGAGGGAAAAGTCCTAATTTTGAGTCTAGACAAGGCAGCCCAGTGGTAGAAATAGAGTCACAAGAGTGGGCAAAGTAGTCAGAGACATATCCACTCTCATTGTGAGGAGTCCCACAAAACCATCAAGGTTTTTATAAAATATATGCAGAAGACTTACTGCAGACCCATGCAGGCCCCACACTTGCTACTTTAGTCTGTGTCTGGCCATGTGAGCCTTTCTTAATTTATTTGGAGGGCATGTACTCCTAGTGTCCTCCATCCCATCTGACTACAACGATCCACCCCTCCATGGGAGCTCCCTGTAAATTCCTTTTAATTCAGTATAATATGATAATTTTCAAGAGTAATGAAGTAGTATTGTATAACATTAATATGCCCTCAAAAGAAAAAGGAAAGGATAGCAATGAATTTAACGAATCATGCATTGATATCCTTCACTTGTAATGATGGTTTTGCTTTGTCAGTTGTTATGTGTGGTTTATAGCCCAGATGAATTATTGTCTTAAACATTTATGATGTTTCAAGAATCTCATCCTGATATCTTTAGTCATTATTTACAAGCTTCCAAATGTAGTTCACACTTAGGGGAGATTTCTTTGAAGTACATGAGAAAAAAATGAATTTTTGTTTATCCTTTGTTTCCTGAATATCCAGGAATCCAGTATGATTACTGCTGGATCAATATAACTCTGTGTATTACATACAAAAGACATACATATTCTTAGATTAGTGAAGAGGTACATAATATCCTGGATTGTTTTAAAGTCCTTCAATGACTATATACTTAAAACATATGTGCATGTTTTCTGTTAATTTAAGTTACACAAATTATTTAACTGGAGAATATTCAATTCCCTTACTTGTCAATGAGCTATAAAAAGAAAACAAAGCAAAACAAAACAACCCAATCATCTAAGTGTATTGAAAGTGAATTCTTCATATGAGTATGTGAAAGTAAGAGAGAAATGTAGAAATGTAGGCTTATTACATAGCAGTAATTGAGTAATGGAGTATTTATTTTAAAAGATTGTAATTTGCTGCCTGTGTATGATGCACAAATGTTTTATGCTTCAAATATGGTTATAAATTCTAAAGATAAAATAGTAAGAAACTATCTCGCACACTAATTTAAGAAACTAAGACTTTCAGGACTCATGAGAAAAGCAGTTGTGATAAGCATGAGATTTGCACTATAAAATAAAAGGGAGGAACGAGGGTGATAATAGTTGGAAGCATATAATAAAACTGGCATGATGCTATGTTTTTGCCCAGTGTAGGATGTCACCTTACCCCTTCTCACACAAAATCATAAACTCAGCTGTTCCAAATAGTCTACCATTTCTTAATTGTTACTCTGGTCACATTTCCCACCCTTAATCTCAGTCTTTGAATCTTTTTTTTTTTTTGAAATCTGCAGAACACTAATTATTTAACCTTGCCTCCTACCTACTTTCCCTCTTTCTTCTGAGGTTTCTTAAGGGCTATAATGAGCTGTCCCCACACAAACAGGCCAAATTAGTGGATAATTACTGCTGGGCCTGCGAACGTTCTCACTCCCCCTTCCTTAGAGTTTCACAACATTACCGGAATGGTCTATCGCCTCCCTACCAATTAGGAACAATTACTACTTTATAACATTAGTGGTGGCAGGCTTATTACGTTGGAGGATATGTAAAAGTAAGACGGGAGAGGAGGAGAAGGGAAAGGCCAAAGGTCATTGTCGTAGAACAGGGTTTTCAGATTTGCAGCCTCAAAGATTTATAGTGATGTTCTGAGATGAAAGTGAAATTCTGTATAGTCATCGCATAGCTAAAGCGGTGCTTTTCTTCTTTTACAGAAGATAATTAATTTTGATGGCTTCAATTTTTAAACTGAAGACAATGGCTCTTAATTGTCCTACTTGAAGAAAATATTTTTTAATTGTTTTTGTAAAGATGCCACATCAGAGATAAAATGTGTAGCATCCAGATTTCTAGATTTAGTTCCCTAAGCTGTATCAGCAGTGCCATCAGTGTGGCCCAGAAGAATGAAGGACATTTTAATCAATGTATGTTTTGTTCAAGATTAATCTCCATATCTATTCAGAGAAAGGAGGGTTGAAAGCATTAAAGAATATTACACATAATAATGTGAAAGTCAACCTTGTGAAGTAGAAAGTGGGATATGAGATGGAGAGTGCAGGGCCATAAGCTCCTGCAACTCTTCATGGAGTCCTGATCTACCACACTGGCATTAGAACTAAGAGTAAAATGGCTCCCAGCACAGCAGTGAGACAACAAAAAGGAACCTAGGCCAGGGCAGTGTCTGAGGTCTTCACTGAGGTCCTCATAGATAACAATCAACACCTCTCCCCTGCCACACACATACACACACATGCCGTGGCCCTCTCGACCAGCAAGAAAGGACACGACCACGGGTCTTCCTTAAGCAGTTTATTCAGGACCTTTTTACATGCTTACTTCTTCTAACTAGCTAGCTTCTTGATGTTACATGCTAGCTCTCCTCCTCTACTTCTCCTCCTTCTCTGGCGGTCCCTCTGGGATATGCCCACGGACCTAAATACCTTGTGCCCGCCAACCCCTGCAGGCCACGTGGGAACAGCAGATAGGTCACACAATGTGGAAGCAGCCAGAGACAGCAAATGTAGCCAAGTCAGGACTTGATTATCTCAAGAGAGCACTCACTTTCGGGATAGTGGAAGGCGGGAACCAGCGCCATCTCAAGGCATGGCACACTGCAGCTCTCCACACATACACACACACACATCCCTTCTTTGCTACCTCATTTGGCAGGTCTTTCATTGGAGCATAGTGGTGGTGTGGTAAGCTACGATTGGCCAAGGATTTAGAGGCTTGGGAATGGCTCAAGCCCTGTACGGACTAGGCAATAAACTCAAATCTGCACCTGAAAGTAACTTACAGAGTCTGATTTTTCTGGGAATTGTCAAATGACTTCATCACCTTTCATTCCCCATTCTTTGTACTGTTCCCACAATAGAAGCCTTATTTACCTACACTTATGAATATAGTTTCCAATATCAGAAAAAAAGGGGCAATTGCTTGGTCCTGGATGTGCGTGCTTTGTTTCATTTTGAAAGTAGTCTAGGAAAAATGATGGAACATAATTACGATGGCCTTAATGTCCATTTCAGTTCTTGACCCCTGGTGAGGCTCTATTGTGCTGCTTGAGCACATAGTTTTAATCCTTCCTTTTGAACATCATCTTGATTATGCTGCTTATTCATTCTTCAAAAAAAAAGAGACTTTAGGGAGATGGAATGGAGAAGAAAGTGTATGTTTAATATTTACTAGGAACAAAATGGGAATTTTTTTATAGATACCAGAAATGAAGCTTTCTAGCATGGGATTGGAAATAAGAGCTGACTGTAGTACCACAAAGCATGAGGTAGAGACATTGTTATCATTATTGAATGGTGGAAACTGCTGGTCACATTGGTAGTTTTTCAATTATCTGTGAGGTAAACACTACGTAGACATTATGGAGATGAAAATATATAGTCAGATACAGATATGGATGGACCTATATTATAAACCGTGCTTGTAAAAAGTCTGGTATTTTTAAGGAGAGAAAGTTCATGGTTGTACATAAAACATTTTTTTCAGAATAACACTCCTTTAATTTTGAAGACAGAACAAAAGAAAAACTCAATTAAAAGTGAGGTAAATAATTTAAAAATGTGTAAAATTAAAGGTGTTTATTACCTCCCAAAATTAGAAGACAAAGCATGTAAATTTTTCAGTGAACTAAATATCAAAGTTGTATCTCACGTGGAAAATTATCACATAGACTCTAGTACGAAAAAGTTATATAAGTGATTTGACATTTAATGATAAGTAACTTCAAGTAAAATACCAAGAAGAAGAAAAGATTCTTCTTAATCTTCTTATTCTTTTCAATATTATTCTTAAAAATTAATATTTGGGTGTCTTGAACTAATATGCAACTTAGTTAGTTGTTCAATCTAAAGCATGAAAGAAACAGTTTGTTCATTATAATACATGGAAAATATTTTGAACATTTTTAAAGCATCAATTCAATGTTCATGATCACAAAATTGTCCCATTAAGAGTTGATTAAATCCAAAATACAGTGTGTTGTGGTCAGTTTAGAAGTTATATACTTCATGTCATATGAACTGTAAATAATGGACACCAAAAATGGAAAATATAGGAAGAAATATAGAATTGATTTTAAAATTAAAAAATAAACTCAATAATAGCAAGGATTTTTATATTTGTCAACTGTTATAAATTATTTGATATTGTAAATATCAAATATTGATATTGAACATACTTTACTACTCAAATTGAGAACAATTAATCAAGCATCCAGTTTCTGATGAATGCTTTACAATGTAGGGTAACTAGGGCATAGTTAAAATTATTAATAAATGTACTTTAAAATGCAAAACAATGTATATTTTTATGTAAGAAAATGTTTTATGTCTAACTTATACTTAGTTGTTTCCTTATAAACTCTAAAATTTCCTTTTATATAAGGATTCCACCTCTTAATTAGGTGCTTAATTTAAAATATTTGTTTATAATTATGCCAAGGAAATAAAACATTGTGCTATAGCCATCCAGCGGTGATGGAGAACCCTACCTGGCAGAAGACTTGGGGAAGAAATAGAATGGGTGAACAAGAATAAGGAGTCAAGAAAAAGTTCTCTGAGCAAGGCTCAAATTTTAAAGTACAGCTCTGAATATTTATGGGAAAGGCCAAGGACCTATTCCTTTGCTTTGGCTGGGTTCTGTTGCTTGTTTCAGCTGGATTGAGTTGTAAAGTAAGCTTAGTAGACAGTCAGCTCCTCAAGCCTCCTTAGGAAATGCAAATGTGGCAAGGCCAGGCAGGCACTGACTCCAGCCAGGTTGTAAAACTGTCAGAAGGCTTGTTTAGCCTATTCAAGACTGGGGGGAGGGCACATTGTGCTTGCACAAAAATTTTATGCATGAATGTTTATATCATCTTTACTCTTGATAGTTTAAAATGTGTAATAACTTAAATATTCTTCTGTATGTAGAGGATTAAACAATGTGACATCAATGCCACGATAATCTGCATGTAAAGGGAGCCACTATTGATACCCTAGACTTAGGCTGTCTCCTCAGAATGACACTGATTGAAAAAAAAAATCTAGTTTCCTATTATAAACTACCTGTTGATTTGACTTATGTTATTGAAGTGACTAGGACAGACATGAAGAATAGTTTGGTGAATATTATGACCAGAGGAAACAGGGAACAATTTTAGTTGAATCTATGATTGAACTGCCTCTTTACTATGACATAGGATAGAAATCTATAAACAGACAGATTCCCACTTCAAAGAAATAAACGTATGTACAAAAATGTAACTGTGCATAAAACTTGAAATAGCCTTAGAAGTTGAATATGATCTATTGGAGGGAGATTTCCACCCCTGCCAAAAATCACCACTAAAAAGAATATAGGCCAGGCTGTATCAAAAATATATCTTTAATTATTTATTGAGAATTACTAGATAACACCTACTTTGCTTGGAACAACAATGTGAACAAAAATTTTCTAGAATTAAAGTTCAAAAAGAATGTCTTTTTCTAGCCTCTGTTCTATTATGAAGAACAAGATAGGGGAAAACACATTTAAAATTATTTAATCAGTATAAAAATATATCAACTAAAAGAAACTGATCACAAATTTAATTTTTAAAGAATCACATATTATATGGAGTAAGAAATAAAGTTAAAAGGTTAGCTACATCTCAGAGGTAGAACAATTTTATTTAGCACAATCAAGTCCCAGATTTGTGTTAAGAGACCACAATAAGTAATAATAATAACAATAATAATAATAACAACAATAGTAATAATAAACAAGATGAAGATGAATGGCAGGAGTACAGACTACTGAGACACGATCTATCCCAAGAATTACAGAATAGTCAATAGCATGTTTATTGACCAAATTTGTTTTCTTATGGGTGAAGAAAGGGATAAATAAATAAGGAAATCTGATAATTGCCCAATGTGATAAATGTTTATAAGAAAAACTATTTTGAAAAATATGATAAAAGAATTACTTCTGGTTGTAATGGTACAACTCAAGAGAGCAGTGAATCCAACAACAGAGAGCATCTTAAAAAGCTCTATCTTTATGTTATGGTTAGAATAATAATGGCTTCCATAGGATCATATACCTGTATGCCTGGTTTCCAGTTTATGAGCTCTCAGGGAAAATTAGGAGGTGTGTCCTTGTTAGAATAAGTGTGGCTTTGCAGCTGGGTGGTGGTGGTACACACCTTTAATCTCAGCACTTGGGAGGCAGAGGCAGGTGGGTTTCTGAGTTCGAGGCCAGCCTGGTCTACAGAGTGAGTTCCAGGACAACCAAGGCTATACAGAGAAACCCTGTCTCAAGAAAAAAAAAATAGGTGTGGCCTTGATGAAGGATCACTAGGAGTGGTCTTTGAGGTCAAAAGCCTATACCAGGCCCAGTTTTCCCAGCAAAACAGGATGTAGCTCTCAGCTACTTTGGAGCACCATGCCTTCCATGTGAGACTCCATGTTCCCTCCCAAGGTGGTAACGGACACATCCTCTGAAATCGTAAGCAAGCAAGCCCTCCATTAAAGCTTTTCTTTTGTAAGAGTTGCCTCGGTCCTGACATCTCTTTACAGCAACGGAAGTGTTAAAACATAAGTTAGTACCAGGTACTGACATGTTACTGGGACAGACAGGCCAGATCATGCTGCTTGCTCTCTGAATGTGGTCTCTGGAATATAAAAGCAATTGAATGCTTTACGTGGGATTTACTGATTTCTTCCTGTGTCCCTAAATCCCACCTGACCCTAAGTTAGAGAATTTTGGATCAATAACATTAGGAGAAGTGTTTTCAAGAATTCCCAAGATTAAATTCTTCTTGTAGTTATTAATGATAGATCTTACATAGATCTACAATGAGAAGAAGTAAGATAAAAAAGCAAAATGTACAGTTTGAGAAGAAACACCAGCTGGGTAGTGGTGGCGCATGCCTTTAATCGCAGCACTTGGGAGGCAGAGGCAGGTGGATTTCTGAGTTCGAGGCCAGCCTGGTCTATAGAGTGAGTTCCAGGACAGCCAAGGCTACACAGAGAAAAAATAGAGAGAGAGAGAGGAAAAGAGAGAGAGAGAGAGTGAAGATATGCCAGGAAATGTTTTGTTGGTGCCAACTTCGCTGATCAAGAGATAAAAGTATAAAAAAAAGTGCCTTATGCTAAATGGCCAAAGCAGGTAATAACCTCAGAGTGAAACCCCTTGCAGCTAAGCTTTAACCTGTTGAAAAGAATTAAAGTTAATCTTAAACAGCAAGGACACCATCAACAACAGAGAGCTGATTAAATGGTAATTGATGAGGGAGTCAAGTTTCAACCTAATCAATCATCAGAACTTGGCATTTTGGGCCACATGGTTCTGGCTTTTAAGTCAAAAATACAAGAAAAGGGTTGTATAGGCTCCACTCCCTGCTAAGGAAGTCATTAGGGCTAGGTGTGTACTGAGACCTACTTGGCTCTGGTGTGGACAGGGCTCCAGATGTGAGTCTCCGCAAGTGTTGATGTCTTTTGTGGGAGTAACACTTGTTTGTGTAATGGTGAACATATTTTCACATTCCTCTGAGGAATGTACTCCCTGTCAAAGTTAATGACTCCAGGAGAAACAGCGGTAGTCCAGGATAAAAAGGTGTGGCTAATGTCTCAACAAAAAGGTAAATTCTAGTACCTTCAGTAGAAAGGGAAAGAGCTCTAGATACATGAGTTTGATAATATCTTAACTATGCAAAATATAAAGATGTGATATGAATTATGAGGGGATTCATGAATTTAAGGGGGGAAAGGCAGCTGCATTAATGAGCCAGCTTGTCAAAAAAAAAAAAAAAAAAGATATGGAGGCAGGCAGATTTCTGAGTTCAAGGTCAGCCTAAGACAGAACAAGCAGCCTAAGACTTGGGTATGTTAGGAATGCTAATTTCAAGGCAGGGCCTCACTCAACTAGATTGTCATTCCTGCTTACCAAAAGCAGACAGATCTCTGAATTCTTTTGCAATGTTAAGAAAAAAATGTATGTATGTATGTTTGCTGTCTCTTAAGAATTGGAGTAGATGACTGGATTGACATGTAAAGTAAAAGACTGGACATGTGTTCTTCAGGAGATGAGCTATCCAGAGAAATTTTTTAGGATAAAAAGGAGAAAGTGCTTGGAAAAACTGACAGTCAAAGACAGAAACACACACACACACACACACACACACACACAAACACACACACACACTCCAGAAAGAGAGAAAGAGAGAGAGAGAGAGAGAGAGAGAGAGAGAGAGAGAGAGAGAGAGATCTAGCAAGCCATCTCAGCACCTTGGCTGCAAGTGCAAGCTTGGACCCATGATTTGACTTTGAGTCATTCTTTTTGATGTTCCCTGACACTGCTTCTCTCAGTTCTCTCAGAACTCCCTCCATGCATAGACTGGTCCATGGCAGGCCTGTTTCATGATGTCCCTACATGGAGGCCCAGAGAGGCCATTACAAGAAGATATGAAGGTTAAAACTAGATTGTGTTGGAGAACTCAAGATAAGGAAGTGTCTTAGTCAGGGTTTTTATTCCTGCACAAACATCATGACCAAGAAGCAAGTTGGGGAGGAAAGGGTTTATTCAGCTTACTTCCACATGACTGTTGATCACCAGAAGAAGTCAGGATTGGAACTCAAGCAGGTCAGGAAGCAGGAGCTGATGCAGAGGCCATGGAGAGATGTTCCTTGTTGGCTTGCTTCTCCTGGCTTGCTCAGCCTGCTCTCTTATAGAACTCAAGACTTCCAGCCCAGGGATGGCACCACCCACAAGGGGCCCTCCCCACTTGATCACTAATTGAGAAAATGTCCCACAGCTGGATCTCATGGAGGCACTTCCCCAACTGAAACTCCCTTCTCTGTAATAACTCCAGCCTGTGTCAAGTTGACTCACAAAACCAGCCCATACAGGAAGATATTAGAGTTATGGGTTACATCCCAAGAAAAGCTGTTAATAGCTAAATGAGCCCAAGAGAGAGAGAACTGTGTTTCAGTCAACAAAGCTGGAAGGAGTCAGAGAAGAGCTCCTTGAAGTCAAACATGGAGTTGAGAAATTTGGAGTTCGTCCTGCTGAGTTTCATGTTTGATTTGGTCCAGTATTGCCTTATTATACCTTTTGGAATGGTGTTGTATATTCTGTGTTGGAAGTATATAAATTAACACCAAGAGGAGACTAAAAAGGCTCATCAAGGATATCAAAAAGTTTAAATTAGAGGACGAAGAAACCTTTGACTCAATGGAAAGAGCTTGGCAGGATACTAACCGAATAGTTAAGGATAAGACTAAGTGCAAGAAAGTTAAAATTGATGTCTCATTGACAGCAGGACAGCAGGTGAAACCTCTAGAGAGAGCATCACAAAAAGAAGTACCTAGTTTACTCATGAAGACTAAAGTCGATTTGGATAGACTAATGGGCAAAATGCTAGCCATGAATATCACAAAACGATGGAGCACTCTGATACTTTCAAAAATGCACTAGAGTCACGTGACTACCAGTGACTGCCTCCTGGCTTCAGACACTCTTGAAAAGCACTCTTATACTTGTAAGTTGTGGAACATCTATATCAGTATACAGGTAGTATAAGAAGTCAAGGTAAACAATGTGGAAGCATGTCACTCTGAAGTATAAAGGTAGTATGACCCAGGAAATGCAGTCTCCAGGAAATGCAGGAAATGAGTGGGATTAGTAAAGAAACTCAGTTTCCCTAGTCTTTGCTTAACAACTATTCATTCAGTTAATAATTATGATTTCCTTTTCCTATCTTCAAGAATAAAATTCACTGGCATTTGAGACATATGGAGGGAGAGTGAATAGAGAGCCAGACTTCCAGCTAAGCAGCTATTCGTAGTTAATAGCTGCTGGAAAAGAGAAAAATCTGTGATCTTCAATAGAGTAGTACTAGATGTATTAACCACATTCCAGGGCAGGAGTTATGTTCAGAAGTAAGCAGATGACAAGTAGTTTACTAATTATTATATGCTTCCCTGGTATGTAATAACACATTTATTATATGTTTTTATTTTTAAGGGAGAAATAGTATAAAGAAAAGTAGGTTGAAAGATGGGAGAGGGTCTGGGAGGAATTTGAAGAGGAAGAATAATATAATTAAAATATATGTATGAAATTTTCAATAAATAAAAATATTTATATATTTCAATAAATAAAAATTAGAGTGAACTTCAGCTGTTTGGAACTTATCTTTCAAAGTTAAACTGTACCTATTCTCAATTCAAGATACTAAATAAAGTAGCTTGAATTATATTTCAATTTAGAACAGAAATTCTGGATTGACCAGAATGAGGTCTAATTTCCTTGTATATATTAATTATAACCTTTATAGAATGATATTTTTTTTCTTTTTCTCTTTTTTCTTTTCTTTTAAAGATAGGGTTTCTCATGTGTAGTCTTGGCTATCCTGAAAATCACTTTGTATACCAGACTGGTCTCGAATTCAGAAATCTGCATGAATGCTGGGGTTAAAGGCATGTGCCACCACACCTGGAAAGCATTAACTTCTTAAGACAATAATTTTACACTATCTCTAATTAGGTTCTAATAACTTTTTGAGAAGAAACGTCTCCATTAATAAGATTTCAATCTTTAAAAATATTTTTGAGAAAAGATTTACATTTGGAAGAATGGTTAACTAAATGCAATTATAATTTATAAACTAAATATCATAAAAGAAAGAGTGATAGTCTTCCCCCAAAAGAATTATAGAACTTTTTGATGAGTAAAGGGAAGCATATTCATCCAAAATACAACACTGAATTAAAAATCGATGTTTGGTTCACAACTACAGTTCATTTTGATATATATAATGGAATCTTAGAAGGTGTCTATCTTTTGTATTCATCAGCATATATCTAATTTCCTTCTGTATTTATAAGTGAGCTTTGAATGAGTGGATAAACATACTAAAATGCCATGGACTTTTTGTTTACAGGACATTTTTCTAATTTTATGACTAGTTTAACTAAGTTCTTATATACTCTATGTAAAGAGTAGTTTTAATTAATACACTAAGAGAGGTATCAGAGAACTATCGGCAGCTGAGTAAAGCGTGAAGAGGGAGTGCAGGTGACTAGGGGATAGCATACCAGTTGATTGTATAGGGCAAATCAGTTTCACTGAAAAATATATAAAGGTAACATTATATTAATTTAACAGGTTATACTTAGGAATATTTATGTATATACAAATACCTATGTGCATGTAGTAATAATTGATGTAAAAAGAAGCCATGAATTGAAGGAGGGTGGGGAGGGATATAAGAGAATTTGGAGGAAAGAAAAGGAAGGGAGAAATGTTATAGTTAAAAATACAATCATAAATATTCTAAACAACAGCAAAAAGGTGATTGTGCTTTCTCGTATCAACTTCAAATGTAAAATGTAATGATTCATTAATGTTATATTATGATGGAATATATGTAATGTTGAGGAGTTGTTTGCCTGACAGGATAATCTTGTAATTGTGTCATAGTGGTACTGAAAGACCCCATAAGGGGGAACCCCCACTCAGGTCTCGGGAGAACATGTACCCAAGGAACCACGAGAGACCGTCTTGATGCAAGCGCACAAGGTAGTTTATTATCGGAGCTCCAGGCTGACCCAAGTATCTCACGCAGGAGACAGAGAGATCGACCACAAAGATCAGGAGTTAGGGGTTTATATTGGGAATAGATCTCGGGGAACAAAGGAATTGGTGTGGCTATACAGGATTGGCTAATTTAAACATCAACTATATTACATGCAGGTCAGGGTGCAGGGGAATTCCTAAGGGTGGTGCTAATCTGAGTCAAAAGGAATATCTTCCCGGAATGCTAACAGCTTGCTTGAGTCAACAGGAACATCTGGTTAACCTTAAACTATTTCAAGGAAGATCAGAAGGCCCATTCTTCGTGGCTTATCTCTTCCCGGAGTGCTAATGGCTTGCTTTTGTTCAGGCCTGCCCAGGTATACCTGGGCTTGTCATGGTGTATTTCTCTCAGGCTAGCATGGGCTTCAAAACTTAATTTTCTTTCATACTCTTTCAGTACACATATTTAAATATTTTACAGATTATATTGGGTCAAAAATGGGTGATTCTGCTATGTGCAATATTTAAATTTTATTGGAGCATATTGAACTATGCTTTACATAGTTAAAACACATTTAAAATAAAATGAAAACCATTAGCCAAAAAAGAATCATAACTAACAAAACTCACATATGGAAGAAAGATTAGACATATTTGAAGTCATTTGCTCAGTCCTTATGAAGTTGAATGAAATGATTTGATCTAATATGAATGAATCATGATATAGAATAGGCTTATTATTAGAATTGCAGTAAAACTCATCCCATTACTGAGAAGAATTGAACTAGAGTTAGATGATAGAACTTCAATTTCTCTTACCTGACTACTGGCATTTGAACATCCTCTCCCTTCTGCCAGGGGCCTTCCCAGGGGGCCTTCCCCAGAGGAGAGTCAGTTGGGGGAGTCCTTCCTGACAGAGTACCCACAGAGGAGACAAGGAGTTGGCAAGTGGAGGGAATGAGCCAGGCAAGATGGTCAGAGGAGTCTTAGAGCAAATAAGCCAATTCCATTGCTCTGACTGACTAGCAACCAGGTGCTTCTTTATTTATACAAATTTCACAGCACAAAGACCCATGAATGATTGGTTATCCAAGTGGTGCAGAATATATACGTTTGACTTTTCAGTGGTGGCGCACACCTTTAATCCCAGCACTTGGGAGGCAGAGGCAGGCGGATTTCTGAGTTCGAGGTCAGCCTGGTCTACAGAATGAGTTCCAGGACAGCCAGGGCTACTCAGAGAAACCCTGTCTCGAAAAACCAAATGCATATTTGGACTCCTTATAATGTTATAATGTTATAATGTTACCTTTTTTTTTACTCTATCTTAATTATTGAGTTTTATTCCTTTGGGGGTGTACTTTATACAATCTATTATCTTTAAACTACATTTTTAGAGACCTCTGAGCCTATATAATATAAAGAGACATTGAATCTCTAACTTATCTCCTGTCCAGTCAGAGTTTGTCAGTTTTCTCTGTCTGTCTTGCATCAATTATTCTGTTTGAGTTAGCCCAGGGGCAGATACCCCAAGAGCATTTCTAGAATAATGTTCTCTTGCTGTGTGCTTAGCTGTGCCTAATGACTTCCAAAGCATAAGGAAGATTTCTAAATCTTGGTAAGATAAAATTAATTTTAGGATTTTCCTAAAAAGATTCAGTCAAAATTTCTGTCAAGAAAAGACATAAGATGGAATCATAATGGAGAAAGTCCCCAAGAACGCAACATATAGAGACCAAGTCCCATAAGTTAGAGATAGAGGGACAATGATTGTAGCCATCTGCTCAGCTTTGATGGAACTGTGTCAAGCAGCTGTGCTGACTTCATGGCTCTCTCAGTTTCTAGTGGATGTGCCACTCCTCCAAACCTGAAACACAGTTACTCTTGAAATTATTAAACTACTGAGAGTTTTTACATAATTCCACCTACTTCTACCCATAAGCGCATAGTTTTGAAAAACAAGAAGAGAAAAAGACAGAGCTCTCAGAGTGTATTAGCAAAACTTGTCCCCAAATACATGTTTAT
This sequence comes from Hylomyscus alleni, assembly GCA_019843855.1. NCBI lineage: Eukaryota > Metazoa > Chordata > Mammalia > Rodentia > Muridae > Hylomyscus > Hylomyscus alleni. The sequence continues at coordinate 18,411 of JADRCC010561521.1, forward strand.
CATTACCGTCTTGACTACTTTTTAAAATGCTGGTTCTCGATACGGAATTCTATTAAAAGCAAACCGAATTGGAATGAAGCTATTGAGCTGATTTCTGATCTCTTCTCCTGTTTCACCTGCTGCTGTCTTTTTTTTTTTCCTGGAACCACTCTTTATTATTCTGCATCTACTTCATACCCAGGGGTAATTTTAAATCAACTATCTGATCTAAGTAAGTCAAGTTGGCAATAGAAGGTTCATGGACACTTATGCATATCATATAGATTACTAAGCCCATTTAGTTTATTAATGCATTTTCTTCAAGTTACTAATAGCAATGCTATTATAACTTAATGCAGGCCTGAACAGCTTCTCTGAGGAACAAACATATCAATTTTGACCTCATTCAATCCAAGGGATTTGGTGTGTGAATAGGTCTTTTTACTACCAGCTCTTTGCCCTGCTGCAATCACTCCACCACCTCCATCACCAAGTCTTTCTAAAGAGTCAGTGACCCCTTGACATGTGCACTCATGCTGTGTGCATTGCGATTGTTGAACACTGCAAAATTCGTCCTGCCAGACGGTGCCATGGGGGAAATGGCATCTTTGGCAGGTGGCTTTCTCTTTTATGTTTGGAAACCTATTTCTGGTGAAGATCCTTTGCCCGTCTTAGTGTACAACTCCGCAGCATCCTTCTCAGGAGTCTTTCTGCAGTCTCACGGAGCAGAGACCATTCCTGTCATGCTCAGGTTCATAGCCCATCACAGAGCAATGTCCAAACACAAGGAATTACGGTAATTAAACTCCTTTTCCCCACTTTGCACGGAATGACTAATTGTAAAATTTGGCAGTCAGCCTGCCATTTGAAAGTGAAGAAAACATCTTGTTTTAACATCTGAGCAGGGCTTTTTTTTTGTAATCTGTAAACAATTGGACCATATGTAGTGTGATGGGAAACATGAAGGCTGTGACAGAACCCCAGCGAAGGAACCTTACGTTTAATCACTGCTCTTTCACAGAAATGAGAATTGTCTTTAAACTTCTGGGTTTTATCAGAATGTTAAGCAGACAGATTTTTTTTTTTTTGAATATCCAGTAACCCTAACAATTTACCAAGGAGGAAGTAATTCCAGTTTTTAAAAATGTATGTTTTAAAGTCATTTAAACAGGTAACAGATGTCATCATGAACATTCCCAGCCTTTGTTTTGGCCTGAAATCCACTTTAACAATACAAAAAAATCTCCACACAATATGGTTTCTCACTTAGGAGATTAATTTTTTCTTTAATAAATTCTTTTAATTATACTCAAGTAAAGCCTGAACATCACCACAGGTTAAATAAAAATCTTTTAAAACAATGAAATAATATTTTCTAATCCTTTTGTATTTTGATCTTGCCATTCCTACCCTCAGCCAATTGAGTATATTATTTGAAAGTGGACTCACATAACTATTGAAAGTTTTTATCTTATAAAAATTCCTGTGATGGCCACAAGGCATCTATAATATGGGAGAAAGAAAATATTTTTGACACAGAGGCAACATGGTATCCTCTGGTTTGTCAGTGTTTGGATTGCATATTTTCTGTGAGTAATTCTGTTTTCCTGTGTCTTGTAGGTCTCTTCCTTAAAATTAGCTGGTTCTATAGGCTCAGGAGCTCTGGGGTTCACAGGGGATGAAACAGTGAGAAGTATGGAAAGAACTTTGCCAAACCTAGCAACAGGAGGTCTTTTTGTTTCTGTACTTCTTTATCTCCATGTATCCCTACTTCTCTCCCCTGAAATGCTACAAGGGAGCCTGTGTCACCAGCGGCAAGAGATTCCTATGAGAGAACCTCTGGCACAGGTAATCACTCCCTAATAGCCTCTTTGGCAATACTGAAGGTTTAACATCTTGTTAGATGTGTTAGCTGGCATAGGCCTGAACAGATTTTTACTTGATAAAAGTTTTGCTTATTTCAACTTTATACTTAAATATTGTACTTGGGCTCCACACTAAATTTGCATATGAATACTTCCGTACATGTCCCGATGCTTTGTTGTAAGTTTCTTGTATGTCAACTATCTCCAACGTCACTCTACTCCGGAAGCTTATACTTAAAGGTCTCAGCAAATAAACCAGATACGACAAATGAGCATTCCACTTCTCTGCTGTAAAAGTTGTACTTACCTTGTTTCCATGAAACTAACTTTGGTTTCCAAGGAAACAAGAACAAAAAGGCAGTTGGCAGCTAGCATCTGGGACTTAGAACTCTCACATGTCAATTTCACTGCTGGCTGCCAGCTCAAACCTAAAAGCACAAGGTATTAAAATCACCTTCAGATTTTAACACATAAAAGAATAAGTTCTTAACTCTTAAATAATTTAATTAAAAATCATTTAAAATATACTTTGGAATAATACAACAAAGTAAACAAAGTAAATGTATTTTAATTATCAGAAATAATCTAAACTAAAATTTTGATTTAAAACATTAGGTAGACATATTGCAAGGACTTTTTTTTCAAATTTATGCCATTTGTTTCTGACACTTTTCTGAAATTATGTTGACTTCTTTATTGTTGCTTCCTTTGCTCCCAACTAACTTTTTCTTCTCTCTCTCTCTCTCTCTCTCTCTCTCTCTCTCTCTCTCTCTCTCTCTCTCTCTCTCTCTCTCTCTCCCCCTCTCTCTCTCTCTCTCCCTCTCTCTCTCTCTCTCTCTCTCTCTCTCTCTCTCTCTCTCTCTCTCTCTCTCCCTCCCTCCCTCCTTTTTTCTTGCTGTTTTTCTATTTCTTTTTGAATCATGTTCAAATACACAACTGTGTTTTGATTTCTTCACAAAGTTTGTAGTCACTTATTAGAATTCCAATAAACACTTTATATGTGATAAAACATAAAAATAGAGATTAACACTTCCTCTTGAGAATATATTCAATGAGCTGGAAGAAGGCTCAGTGCCTAATCACCAACATTCCCTTCCCAGAACCAACCTAAGAAAGGAGAGAGATTCTGGCGTGTTGGCATTTAACCTCCATAAGCATGCTTGCTATGGCTCATGTGTTCCACATACGAAATAAATAAGTATTAGGTGATTATTTCTAAACACGGCTTTTTGGATTTTTAGAGCAACACAATGAACCCAATGACAGCTATGCATAAGATTTACACAAGATCAGTCTAGAAAAAAAGTCTAATCAAGGGGTAAGGTGGTTAAGAATCTTGCCCTCCTGCCAAGTAAGGAGCTATTGACAATGGATATTGGCTCGGAGAGGAATTTTCAATTTTCTTTAAGGTTGCAGCCACTTATAAGCTACTCAGGTTCCAGGAAATGGGCCTACACCCATGTACATACTGGCAAAATTAACTGTACTCGGTGTGTTTTTAAAGAGAACACAAGGAACGAAGAAACATGTTGATGGGATACATTGCAGAGGATATGGAGGGGAGCAAATAGAAAACAGACTTTACCAAAGTGTAGAATATGCATATATGAAATTCCTAAACAATAGAAGAATATTGTTGAAAGGTAAAAAATAAAATTAGAAGAAATGAACTTTTCTGAATTGCAAGGCTTACATGGGGAAGGTTGAGAAATCATGTAGATAGATTGGTGAGTAGATAGGAAGACAGAAACTAAAATTTACACATGTTCTCCATCTTGAGTTACATTATTTCATGTTATTCTCTGAGATTATCGATGTTAAGTTAAAATGTCAGTCTTTTAGGGTTTTTCTTGTGTGACAGTTTAGTATGCTAGTGTACTTGAACTTCAGGATATCTGTGGAAAAATTCTTGAAAATTATACATGCATTTTACTGTAGACTCATTATATTATTGTTCTTGGCAATAGGCTACAAGGTATATTTTAATAATTTGGAAATTGTGTCCATGTTAGATGTAGAAGTAGAATTTCTTTTCCATGACTATTAAATAAGGTAGTTTTATTATAGCTTCTACTAATTTTCTATCTCTAGATATATTTAAATTTTCTTTACTTTTTTATTTCTTGATAAGATTCCAAGGAATTATGTGAATTTGGATACTATTTAATGTCTTCACTTTGAATAACCAAGTAAAAAAGATTTTGCTAATGCTAGAAAGTCAACCTTTCGCAAGAGAAATGACTAGAACTGGCTTGGTGATTGTTAAGGCTTATGCAGAAGACGTTTATAAAGAATCAGTCTGCAGTGTTAGGTGTTGTAAAGCCAATTCTCTAGGTATAGGACATTTACAATGTAGGAAAATGATAACTATGTCACTCAAAATTCAGTC
>JADRCC010561525.1:0-14750 GCA_019843855.1 Hylomyscus alleni
TTAACCAAGCACTTAAAAAAAAGACACTCTGCATGCAGCCCATTGAGCTGCTTGAAAAATGTGTGGTGAACTCCAGGTTTTCAGCTTTCATGAGTTATTACCTATGCTGGGATGGGATCATGCATCGCTCCCTGTGTCTTTTCTCCTCCTGTAAGTAACCTCTTGTCCGTATTCCTGTAGTAACCGCAAAGGAATTCATTGAGTCACCAAATTGGGGTTGTGTGCACCCTTACATTGGTTTGTCATCAACTACCTGTTTGGAGAAAGGAGATATTTGTTCATGTCTCCAAGGGAATATTGCCACACAGTGCTTGAAAATGTTAATATTATTGCACACTTGTCAATCAGTCATGTAGATTCTAGGTATCTAAATTCTAATCTTCCAGACTTTACCCACTGAGCAATTTTCCCAGTTACATCCTGAAGTCTCTTTATAGATATATAGCTACAGTACTAGTTGATGTGTTTTGGTTCCAGACCCTGATGATACAATCTGTAGTTAGTTCCCTTTATGACAAGGACTGCACATTTTCTTTCATTTGGAGACCTGCAGGTGAGTTAACTGAATGCAATGTCACACAGACTGCTCTTTCAAACATAGACTAAATCAGATCAATGGCACCTACTCAAAATTGTATAGATAACAGTTCCATTTTCTACAACAATAAGAACATACAACATATTTATAAATAACTTGAATATCAACCAAGATCATAGTATTTTCACTCTGCAAACCCACGGGCAATGATTATATCCATCTATTGAAAATGTCTTCACACAAAAGGCAATAGCTTTTCTTTAATAGCATCCCCAGATAGCTCATCTTTTAAGTGACTATCAAAACTCCTGGAACCATTTATTTTTAATGCTGCACTTATTTCCAAGCAAGTGGATAGATATTAGATTACTACAATAATATTTTGTTTTCTTTCAGCAATACAAAGCATTGTCTGTACTACAGTAAAAGATATCTGATATTAAGAAAAGAGAAAAAGTTTTTTTTTTTTTTGCTTAACAATGATTTCTGGAACCACAAATATCTGTTCATTTTCCAATTGTTTTTACAGTATTGTTATAGTCATTTTTATTTGCAAGTATCAAAGCAGAAAGTCACATTTTCAACATCTGCACAGAAACAACACTGACCATGTTGCTCTAAGTTGTAAGGACTGAGTAGCACATACGTCTTCCCCTTTCCCACGCATAGACTAATCTAAATCCAGATTTCTCCAGGGTTAAATGTTTATAGAGATAAACATTTAATGTTATAGAGTCTCTCCAGAACCAACATTGCCTTCACAGGTCCCCCAAACTAGAATTCTTTACGTCATTAGCTGAACCATGTTGATATTTCTGTTCGTTATTTTGTGCAGCATGCATCATTAATATGTATCTAATCGTTTGGTAAGTGCTTTAACTAGATTATTTGTTTATTAACTCTCCAATAAGTACACAGAGTTAAATAACTCACCCGAAGAGCTGTAGGTGAAGACTGACTGTGTCTAGTCTCAGCTACTCTGCTCTTCAGCATCCCAGATCAGGATCTACGTAGTATCTAATGAAGTTACACACCTCTGAGCACCCTAGATCCACATGGTAAAGCTGCAGTCATTTGAAAAAAGTTACTTAAAATGGCTAGAAGGAAGCCTACCCCACAATGGGCCCCTGATGTATAACGGTCTGTTACATGCCCTGCCCGGACAGAGATTTCCTCAGCAGAGCTGAATGATAGCAAACTCCAAACAAAACTGGTTGGGGCACTCATCAGATTCTAATGAGCTCTGGATATTAGTCTTGATGTAGTTCGGATATTTAGAGCTTGATGTTAAGAGCTGAATGTGGATGGTCCCTGCCCAAACCCATGCTGAAATTTGATTGCCAGTGTGAAGGTGTCAGGCAGTTGAATCTTTATGAGATCACAGGGTCACACTCAAGTGTCCTACAGGAGACTGCATTAGTTCCTATGGAAAGAAAGTTGTTTATTCAAGAGTGCAGGTTTTTGTAATAAAGGAACCCATAACTTCATCTCTCGCCTACATGAGCAACTCACCACTCTCCTGCTAGCCATCTTTCCAGTGCATGGCGTAAGATGCTACAATTAAATTTGAATTTCAAATCCTTCAGAACTGTAAGACAAAAAGAACTGTATTCCTTATAAGTTAAGCAGTCTCTGCTTTTTCATCGTGGTAACAGAAAATAGATTAAGACAAATGAGATAGATGATAAAATCAGAATGTGCAGCAATGCAGCAGAAAAGCCAGAAACACCAGAGCTTATTCCTAGAAACGAACATAGAGAAAGGAAATACTGAAACCTGGGAATAAGTCAGAGGGATAGAGCTGGGCCTACGACATGAATAGGCAATAGTAGACCTTCTGAAGACCTATGATGAACTTGTCTTGTGGTTGCCAGCTGTGACCAAGCATGATGATTCTTTTAAGAATCCAGTAAAAATTGGTGGGAGGAAAAATACAAAATTTGGTACCAAAGGTCATGCACGGGCAGGGTATTTGATTATTGAATAGGAAAAAATAGTTAAAAACTAAAGGGACAAGAAGAATATACATGTGAGTATATTGAAAACAAAACTAAATCCAAATTTTTAATGAAATGGTATAGGAGAGAAATTTGTCTCCAGCAGAATGAGAGAGAGCTTGTTTGAGTTCACAGCTTGTTCAATTCAGTTCTGCTCTCTGGAAACATTTACAATGGAAGAAAGGTTAATAAGATCCCCTGGTGGTAGTCAGGGCATGGATGCTGGAGAGGAGGAAGAATGAATCCTTATTTCCATCCAATCTGTTTTGCCTTTTCAGTCTAATGAGACATGCCGAGCACTCCTATTATAGTAATTTACCATAATGTATATGGTAAGCTAACCCTGACACCATACAACACAATGAATGTGTCTATTTCCCAAATAATTGAAAAACAGACATGAAAACATTTTCTTTAGGAATGGACTATTAGATTGCCTGTACAGCATGCCAGCCACTGGAGCACTTAAGTGACTATGCTACCTGTATTTATGTATTTCTGGATAGGCACAGCTGATGGTATAAACTCATTTTATGGGATTGCTAAAACAGCTGCAGGAAAGAGATAAAGACATTTAATCATTTTAATTTGCTATCACCTAAACACAATAGCAGTGTAACAAAATCGCCCAGGATTATTGAAAATAATCTGTCATCAGAATTGATGATATTTACTAAAGCACTTCCACTAGCAAGGCTCAGTCTGTTCTCAGGTTTGAAAAAAAATAGAAACATAGTTCACGCCAGCTGAGAGTGCCCTTGGTTCCACCTGCGTTCATAAATAACAACAGCATTAACCTCAACAAAACTGATTTTGGATAAAGAGGTTTTGTTTCTTCCAAGTAGCAAATAATTATACTGGAAATGTAAATCAGAAGAAAGTGTCTGAAGAAGCTCTGATTGAATGGAGGTACCACTAAAGTCCACATATAAAGCTAAATATAAAGAGAACCTATATTATTATTCACCTAAAATAATTCCTATTTATGTAATTCTTAGCATATGTTAAAAGTCAACAATCTTGATAAACTCAATCAAAAGAGAAATTGACTTCTGAAGGCTTATATAATTCCAGAAAGATGAAATTTTTTTTTAGACCAAACAAATGTCAGAAATGATCAGAGACAGAATAGTAGTCACGGTGATAGGAAAAACTTTGTTTTACTTCATCAGGGACCAATATTGGGTCCACATTGGGAAGGTTGTGGTTTTTCTTACCCATTAAGAGAATGACTTCAGCTAATAGTCTCCCACACTCTACTGTCACCTGTGTCACGGGCTCAGAGAAGTTGACACACAATCTGAATAAGGGATAAGAATTTTGTCTATGTCCTCAACATTCTATGCAGTGGTGCCCACACAAACCAGTCAGCAGAGAATGAGCTGTAGATAAGGGCTTATAGCAACAAGAAATGATGCTACCAAACTTTCCTTGAGGAGTGGAACTTGGTAGGGCTTTAAAGCTTTTATTTGTATGCATGTATTTATTATTGATTGATTGATTAATGTTCTTTGTTCAGACATGGATGTGCCATGGTATGCCAGTTTGGGATCAGAAGAAAACTAGCAAGAACTCATTATCTCTTTCAACCATGTGAGATTAAGGTTATCAAGCTTGATCTATACCTTTATTTTACCTGTAACTGGGTATTGCACCCAGGACCTCATGCCTACTATTGGCATATGATTTTTCAATGTATAGGATTCCAATAAATTTGTGTTGGCCAAGCACACTACACCTAGCATACAGCTCCCAGTAGCCTTTGCATAATTTTAGACTTAAAGGGGTATTCAAAATGATGCTTCAACTTTCTTATTTTATATTCAGTTAATACTTACTATATCAAAGAGATGGGAACATTATTTCAAAAGGCCAAACTATGACTTTATTACTCTCTAGGATAAATATCAGTTTTATACTACCCACTATCCAAGGATTATTAACTAGGGATTATATTGTTCCTGAAAGATGTTAGAAGACAATTTGATGAACTGATTTCGGAACTGGAGTTGCTATGTGTATCTAGGAAGCAGCAACAATGCTTCTGAGCATGAAGGCACAACAGACAACTTTTAAGTGGTGTCAACAGAAACCCTCACAGTGGCCTCTGGAGAACAACTGCTTTCTACTCAACTTCGTATTTTAGAAACGTCATTATTAAAATACCATGCAAATTAATTAAAACTCCATTCATAGAATTAACTAGATGACAAGTCTGTAAAATGTGATGAACTTCACAGCTTCCATTGTGAATGTACTGATTACATACATTCTAACGTAGTCTAAAAGTGGAGAGGAAGCTTCAATTTTTATAATTTTGTTGTTTTATACGTTTCTGAAGGCATTGACATGGAAGGTGACAGAGAGGTGAAAATGAGCCAAGAACACTTGTGCAAAGAAGAAACGCATCCAGGCCAGGCCACAGCCTCTTCAAATGTCTCTGGAAACACAATGCACCAGAGAGCCACATCCTAAACTGTATGAGCCTAGAAGTGGTTTCATTTACCCTAAAGCAATCATTTCTTGACTATTTGAGTGATGCATAACTTTCTTAAGACAGAACTGTAAGACACTCGAGAAATGGTTCTTTCTTAGTTTGGTCAGCCACTCAGTGTTACTCAGCTTTTTGTAAAGTCTCGTTGCTCCAACAACTCTGTGCATATCAGCACATTCGCCTCACTTTCTCATCTTTGTGAATATGGACTTTGGTATTTTAGGTTGAGTTTTTTGATTCTTAAATTCTGATAGATATTTGAAGGCAAGAGGTTCTTCAGACAGTCTTTCATGGGTTACTGCAGGAGTAAATTCAGCAGGATTTGGCAGAGGCCAAATTAAGCTGTAATGTGTCAAACAGGATTGAGACTTATTAAGAGTTTTTCTGCCATCACAGCCTGAGGAAGGGATTAGGTCTTTGAATGCACACTGTGGTTGTCTACTGTGGATCATTTTCACTTAATTTTTATCCATGCTGAAAGGTTCGATAGAATTTAATGATTTCATATATGCCGTTTCAATTGCTCAGCATAATTTAGTAGAAAAGCTGTCATTTCTCTTTTGGATTGCTTTTGCACATTTGCAAAAAAAAAAAAAAAAAAAAAAAAACCCACTGTCTATACATGTTGATCTATTCTGCCTTTCAGTTCTGCTCTGCTAATCTGTCTATTTTATATTGAAGCCATATTTTCTTGACTATTTTATACTAAACCTTAGATAGCTTTAGACTTTTTTTAAAAAAAGCCAAACTGTTTTTCTTATTTTACTCTTTGGGCATCATCTTTAAATTTCTTATATATATTTAGAATAAGCTTATCAATTTCCAAAACTGTCCACTAAGATATAAACTTTAAATCAGTAAGTCTCTTAGGGAGAAACAATGTCACTAAAATCCCTAGAATCACTCCAGTGAACACCGTGTGTCTCTCTTTAGGGATTCTTAGCTACTATTGGCATGTTTGTTTGATTTTCAATGTATAGGGTTCCCATATGTATTTCATTCATACTGCCTCGTCTTGTTTATTGCTAGCAAAACCAGGTAAGATTGGATCCTAATCAATCCCTCCTTGCATCATAGCTTAGCCCAATTGGGTTTTTCTTTTTAGAATCTATGATATTTTCTACACAGATCGTCCCGTCATGGCAAACAAAGATCATTTGATGCCCTTCTTATCAATTTGAGTGATTTAATTTCATTTTATATTCTTGCCTTAATCCATGACCTAGACCTTCCATTATAATGTGAAATACAAGTGTCAAGAGTGGATATCAGTTTCTTCCTTCTCTTAAGCAATAAGCAACAGCCTCATACCAGTAAATGTCAGGCAGGTTGTGATCTTTTCCCAAGGCACTCTTTGCTAGTGGCATGAAGAAGATCTATATTATGCCAAGATCCGAGACTGGATCTTAGATCTACACATTTAATAATTTTTTCTGATTTTACTGTATAATCATACAGTTTTCCCCTTTCACTTAATTGTAATAGCAAATTATACTGATTAAAAATCTGAGACCTAAAACTTAAATTTCTCTAAGATATCCAGTTTAACTAGTGCTCTAAACCTACAGTAACGCATCTCACACATGGAGAAATTTACTTTTAAATTTCTAAACTCTCAACTCATTTTAAATTATTTTAAATTATTAATTGGAACGTAAGTTAACTTTGGTGAGAAATGCAAATTTTCTGGTTTTTCTGATACATAATAGCAATATCCAAAGACTGTTTGCCTAGTTATTATTAGCCACAAATGCTATAGCTTCACACTTGTGCAGGAGTCACTGAGACAACCAATGTGTTCTTGAATTCAAGCTTTCTGATTTGGAAATATTAGATAGACTCAGTTGCTAAGAGTTTGCATAGTGTTTATTGTGATGGAATTGTTTTCTGGTGGTAGGATGGGTTTCCATTGTGAATTTCTAGTGAATCTAACTTAAGTCCATACACATAAAGCTGGGGGTTATGGAAAGGATGCACTAGTAACATTTTTATGTCTCAGCATCCAGAACAACATATGTAAGACACATTCTGTGCCTTTTAATCATCACTTGTGTATCGTTAAATTGAAATTTGGTGTCCTTGAACACTACATATAGTGTTGTTCCTAAACTGATGGCAGCCAAATTTGACCACTACCTCAAACTAGAAAATATGAAGCCACCTTACTACTCATATTTTGTGAATAACTGCATATCCATGTTACCAAATAACTGCAAACACCATTGTTTCACATCTATTGTCTTTAGGAATTTGATGAGGATCTTTCTTGTCTCTACTCTGAGTGGTTTCCATAACATCTGAAATGGCATCTCTCCCAAATAACTGAAGGCTTGTCCTGATTCTAACATCTGAACCTTCTTCTCCCAGTGCTTTAGGGATAACCTGAAGTCAACAACCTTTGTTGCTGCTGCCTTTGACCTTCCACAAATCCTTGGAAGTGATGTCTACCTGACAATTGATGTTTCCCTATCATTTTATGTTTTCCTTTGTTATAGCTTTCAAATTATCCACACCATAGCTGCCACTTCTAAAGAACCACAATTTTGATAAACTCTCTGAATGCAAAGGACTTGGCCAGTGACTGGCACAGAGCACCATGCAGGCACCAACTGATGAACCTCAGGGTGATACGTGTATCTTCAGCATCCCAGCGTACTCTACCCGCACTGGAGAACATGACTGGAAGAGACATTCCAGGCTCTTGTCAATCACATCCTTTGCCACTCTCAGCCAGAAGACATGTGTTCATGGCTCTGTGAAATTAAAGAAGAAAATATAGTCCAGAGACTTCAGATATGCAGACCATTCATCAATTTATACTCCGACAACCTTACCAGCCAACTTTATACCTAAGTCACTGCTCAGCCAAGTCAAAACTTGAGAAAGAAGAATGTTTCTTGGTATTTCAGGACCAGAAAACAAAGACATGCTTTGTCTGTTTTCTTAGAAGATACTCTCCAATCTTAGCCATGAAAAACATCAGGAATATTGATATTTATGCCAACAAATTTGGTGTGGTTGCAAACGGACTAGTTGTTTGTCTTGGGGGTTTAAAAATATTTATGATACCTATGCTAACATAAATTGTCTAGCATATAAATTGGTATTCTTTATTACAAGTTAGCTTTGAGGGGCTGGAGAGATGGCTCAGTGGTTCAGAGCACCAACTGCTCTTCTGGGGGTCCTGAGTTCAAATCCCAGCAACCACATGGTGGCTCACAACCATCTGTAATGGGTTTTGATGCCCAATTCTGGTGTGTCTGAAGACAGCTACAGTGTACTCATATACATAAAATAAATAAAATCTTTTAAAAAGTACTCTTGGTAAAAGTTAGCTTTGAGCCAAATACTAAACTTGAAATAAAAAGCCAGTCATGATGAAGTTTTTAAAAAAAAATTATCAGTCACTCATGTTATAAAATACAAAACTCACAAATTCTGAAAACAAAATCTCTTTCATTGCTCAATTATTTTATCACTATCTCAAAGCCAATCTGAAAGCAGTTTTCCTCTGTGGTCCTGCCTCATAAGGATTTTAGCATCTTTAATTTTGATGCTTCCATGAATGTTAACACAATTTGAGTTGACATCTTTGCTTTTAACACAAATCACTTGATTATATAATTAAATTGTTTTAACCATATAGTAAAACTCCCATATATTTATATTCAGTTTATTTACTTTTTCTTAAGAAAAACCCTATAAGTTGAAGGATATGAGTATTTGTATGTCCTTTTACAGAGGGCTGGGCTATTAAGTTCTGTAAACATCGGGCAGTGTCTTCTAACTTTCTAAAGTGTGGGAATCTCACTTTCACTGGAGCCCAGCCGGTCCCATGGTCCTACTACAGTTAAATCAGTTCCCAAGATCACATCTACCTGGGGGCAAATTGGCAGGAGAAAAAGCATGAGAAAGGATCCACATCCTCCGTCACCTCTACTACTCATCATTGGCCACCATTTCTGCTGGCCATAGGACAGAACTTCTATTTCTAAATCTTTTCTAGGGTACAGGCAAGAAAGAGAAAGCTGTGCCAGGATCTTTCTAGATGCTCTGATCCAGGAGTCTCTTCTGTCCGTGGAGCTCCACAGCATATGCATGTCTAAGCAAGAGACATGAAACAACACAAGCAAGCCAAAAGAATAATGAATTTTGGTCTGTATTCAGTGTGCTCGGTCTGCTTGACTTTCAGAGTCCTCCAACTATTACTTTAGTATCTAAGGCTCTTAAATCTAATCTATGGAAGATAGAGAATTGTTTTCATTTATTCTACTTATTTTTCTCATTAACTGGGACCAGAATATATGAATAAGTTTATAATTAGGAAACTGGTCTGTGTTGTGGTTGTTTGTTTTTTCCTGTAAATATTTTATTGGCAAAGGGAACAGAAGCCTGTTGTATGTAGCCTTTTTAAAAATTAACGTTTTCTTCTTAGCTTCTTTATTGTTTAATTTCATACATACATATAATAAAGTTTGATCCCTCATTCTAATTCCTCCCAAATTGCCTAATACAAACTTCTCTCTAACTTCATGTGGTTTTTTTGTTTCGTTTTGTTGTGGTTGCTATTGTTAAACACACTGAGTTCACTTGGCACTGCCCACATGTGTGAGGCTAGAGCACCATCCACTAGAAAGTAGGTAGTTTCCCAGGGGCATCATATCTGGAGAAACCTTATGCTCTCTCCTGAAGCAGCCACAAATTGAAGTTTTTATCCTTTGTTATAATGACGGATGATTTTGACAGGTTTTGATCAGGTAACTTAGATTTACCATCCATTCACTCACTCCTTGACCGTACATGACACTAAAATCATACTAGCACAGCAAACTCAGTGCTGTGAAATTGTGAATTGTGTCAGAAAACTGTATTAGAAATTTGTGACCTTTCTCTCTCTCCCCTTCACTTCATTTTTGTCCCCTTCCTTCCCTCCTTCCTTCCTTCCTTCCTTCCTTCCCTCCTTCCTTCCTCTTTTCTCTTATGTGCATGTGGGAATTTAAAGTCAAGAACAGGATGTTCATTTTTTCCATAAAATGTCACATTATAGTGTAGGACTTGTGAGATCTATAATCTGTTTTGCATCTGCTCAACTCTGCTGTGATGTAGAAATGAACATGCCCAGAGTTATCAAAAAGGCTGGTCACCTTTTCATGGATCAGACTCATGGATTAGAATGCTGCATTGATTCCTTTGAGCTCAGGCACTGGCACCCTAGTGAGACTGTTAGAGGAAAAGCACATCCTTATACTTTATGCAAATTCAAGTGTTTCTTGAGTAAACTGAACATTTGGCCTCTGTGGAATTGCTGTGCATAATGGGAGCCTGGACTACTGATAGATAAAACCAGGCTGTGGGATTCCCAGGGGCTAATAACTGGCTAATTCACATTTGCTTGGCTATCTCAGTGTGAGTTCCTGTAACCTCTACTTAAGTTAAAATTCTCATATCTTATTCTTATGTAATAAAAAGAGCTATTTCACCCATAATGGTAAAACTGAAGAAAAATGGCATTTAAAATACTAACGCAAAAAAATTCCAGATCCCAGTTGAAACATAACCGGACTAGAGACAGAATTTGAAGAGATTCGTGTACTTAGGAGGTTGATTTAGCAAGAAACTGGTCAAATTTCCACTTTTAACAAACTACCACTACACATAGAAAGGAGGCTACATTCGTCTTCTTCACAACAGGGCCACATAAAATCTGTTCTTCTCTTTTACACCATGAAAACATCTTGTATAAAGCTGAACATTCAACTTACTCTCAACTGCTTGCGTAGCAATGAGTATCTGTGTTCTATGCTGATTCACTGTAAAGAGAAATTTGACTGTTCAAGACTGAAAGTAACACATATCTATAAAAAATAAACATAAATATGTAGAAGGTAGGTTGATGCCATGCCAATTTGGAAAAGACAATAGTAAGTTTTCCCCAAGGGTCTATGATATCTCTATCGATGTGTTTTATTGTCCAGATTGACAAGAAAACACATGAATTCTTTCCTGGGGAGCAGGATAACATGTTAAATTCTCGTAACAGCCATGCTGTAATAATACCTGTGAGTATTCCTTGTCTGGCAAGGTCACACTGCAACTTTTCAGCGTTACAGCTGGACAATTCTGCTGATGTCTTTTCTCTCCCAACATCCTGCCTAGCACTGTGTATGCTAGACATCAAGGACAAAGCTTCCACACTGGTTTCTGTATGTCCTTCAGTCAAAATATGTGTTGTCTGCAGCCGTGGGATCTTATGATCCATCTCAGAAGAGCAACAAAGACAAAAAGCAATACCATACATCGCTTTGGAGGTTTCCGGGGCCTTCTTAACCAACAACCCACAGAGAGGTATCTTACACCTGGCACTGGGAATTCTGTTTGATTACTTATAGCTTCTAGGATAGACATTGTTCAGCCTAAGTAGGCTAACTTCCTACAAAATTTTAAATATCTATTTAGACTAGCTTATAGAGTAATAGAATTTCCCATGTTGTCTTCTAATGGCCTTTTGATTTACCTCCTCTCCAGCTCTTTATCTCATGAATCCTCCCATTTTTATATTTGCTATTATTCAGAGGAGTAAAATAGAATATACATGGAGAGCTGTTTTCTTTAAAAGATTTGTTTTTAAAAATGAATGTAGTGCAGAAGAAATGGTTCTGCGGGTAAAGTGTCTGCTGAAAACCATAAAGACCTGTTTTCAAGCCCCTGGAACTTGAAAATTCAAGTGTAATGGAAAGCACCCTTGTTGATAGACCAGCTGACTGGGAAAGGCCAATCCCAGGATCTTACTGGCTAGCCAGCCAATCTAGATAATCCATGAGCTCCAGGTTCAGCCATATAAAGCACAAACAAACAAAAACAAAACAAACAAAATCCAAAGGAGAAAGAGGCACCTATACTGATCTCTCTCTCTCTCTCTCTCTCTCTCTCTCTCTCTCTCCCTCCACACACACACATACACATTTTAAGATGAATACATGCAATGTGGAGGGGTTATTTCATTTTCTATATGTTATTATAAGATAACATCTGAGAGCCACCTGACATTCCACTGGACATTTAAAGTGATTCAGTATAAAGCTAGTCGGTGAGAAGTTATAAGATCTTACTAAGGAAAGCAATATTCATATTTAGATAAGTCAGTGGGCTGGGTGAAGTTTTCAACCCTCCTTGCTTTCACTTTGTGTATTTATAGTTTATTAGGTGTTTGGGGTAAGCAGCAAAACACATGATGAAAGCTGCTAATTAAATTTGATTCAAGAACTCGCTCTGTCATGGAATTCAATATCACGATCTTTGTTTTTTTTTTTTAAAGTGCCTTACCTTTATAAGATAAAAATGGAGAAAACTTGCCAATTTTGCATATCATTTATCCCCCAAACTAAAAATATGATCTATGTCTTAGTTACTGTTCTATTGCTATGAAGAACCATCATGACCAAGGCACCCCTTATAAAAGAAAGCATTTAATTGGACGCTTGCTTACAGTTTCAAAGGTTTAGTCTATTATCATCAGAGAGGGAAGCATGGTGCCACGCAGGTACATGCTGGAGCAGTAACTAAGAGCTACATCCTAATCCATAAGTAGAAAAAGCAACTCTGGGACTGGTGTGCGCCTTTGAAATCTTGATGCCCACCCCTAGTGACACACTTCCTCCAACAAGGCCACATCTAACCATTCTAACCCTGTCAAAGCAGTCTACACCCTGGTGACTAAACATTCAAGTGTGGGAGTCTATGGGGGCCATTCCTATTCAAACAACCACAAGGTGCTTCTGACCAAGACAATCACAGATCTGTACAAATATATATATATATATATATATATATATATATATATATATATATCCAGAGGAAGAGCCTTGTGGCTACCACAGAAGCACAAAGAATCCAAGGAAAACCACACTGTGGGGGCTTCCAACAGATGCACATTTTTAACTATCTTCACAGAAATTGAACCAAATAAGTATTCTCTACATGTCTGTACATATATTCATGAAAAGAAGTGTCCAAGAATATTTAGAATGTGACTTGATGTCATGACATAAAATTTCAAAATAGAACTAAGCAAATATTCATCAGAGAAAAAGGGACAGAGACAGAGACAGAGAGAGATTGCCTGACTCATGGAAAATTACACAAACATAGTGTGTAGCACAAAAAGACAGACATGTAGACATGCATCTGTTGGAAGCCCCCAACAGATGCATGTCTACATGTGGTTTTCCTTGGCTTCTTTGTATGAATGCTTCTGTGGTAGCCACAAGGCTCTTCCTCTGGATCTAGTGTCTATGGGGAGTGATCCGTCTGAGATCTATAAAGTAGAATTTACAATTGGTACATTTGTTCTTATGTATATTTGAATAACATTATTGAAAGTGCACAAAATATTAATTCTACTTCTAGTATGGTGCTGAGTAGCTATTCTGAAAATTCCTCTAGTAAAAAAAGCCAAAATGCAGACTCTGTCCCAAAGAATGTTTGCAAATGAGCAGCTGAGCCAAGGAAGCAGAGTGACTCTGCAGGAGACATCAAACCAAGAGTGCTGATGCATAAGCAATGTCTTCATTGCTCACTTGAACTCAAAAATCAGGCTACCCTTAGGAACAGGCTTTGAAGGAACCTAGATTTCAGGAGTCAAATACTCTGCCTAGGTTCTCAATGAGTGGAACATCCAACATGTAGCTCTCTTGTCCTTCACTTCCCTCCCTCCCTGTTCTCACTGATTAAACTTTAAATCAGTTTAATTAAAAACTAGCTGAAAAATACAAAATACAAATCGCTGTCCATAGGAAAGAATTTTACTGATTTTAAGTGATTGCTTCCCTCAACCACTTCCCCAGAAAATACAAGCAGATCCTTGCAATATTATAAGAGTAATACCATTCAGCAAAAAGCATTCTTTTGTCAGGAGGATCTAGGAGAGGCTAAGGCAAGCAGGTGGCCTTCCTGGAGGTGGCTCATTATTTTTGCATGGTCTATGATAGGTGAGCTCTATGGAGCAAGATCCTAAAGAGACTTCATCTCAAGATTGCTTCTTGTAGCTCATATGCCTTTCCTGTCATTATTAAATTGATATAATAATTATTGAGCATTAGCCCATCTATTAATCAGATTTCCTGTAGATCCACATAAAGATGAACTTTCATGAATTAATGCTATTTAGATGAATTAGTAATTTTATAGAATTCCTGATTTGATTCAAATAATTTCAGTAAAAATGTTTTAAAAGAGGGTCTTAGTTATTTTTCTAGAAAGATGCAATAAAGTTATAATCAACTTATGTGTTCACTTCTCATAGCAGTAAGTAAAGGTTGCATAATAAGAAATACAAGGAACTTTCATGATTATAATAAAGAGAAATAAATAAGCTTGGGACAAATTTGTGTTCAAGGAAAAACATTTTAGAGCTAAGAATAAAGCCATAGGTGTGCACTATGATAAGACAAGGCCATGTAAAAACTTGCTTTGAACTTAAAATGAGAGTATTAGAATGAAACACTGCTTTGAACTTAATATCAACATCCTTCTGTTACTCCCATTTTATGTAACATTTTATCTCTGAGGTAATTTTCTAAAGAACTTTTATCTAAGAAGGCACAAAAAGACCAGAGCAAAGAAATAGAGTAGTTGGATGGTTTGGCTTGGGGGCTTGACCCCATCCATCTATACTCCATACACACACACACACACACACACACACACACACACACACACACAC
>JADRCC010561527.1:0-11415 GCA_019843855.1 Hylomyscus alleni
CAGACAGACAAACAGACAGACAGACAAAGACACACGCAGAGAGAGACAGACAGACACAGAGAGAGAGACAGACAGACACACAGAGAGGGGGGAGAGAGAGAGAGAGAGTCAGACACACACACACACACACACACACGGGTGGGGGATGAATAGCACTTCTGCTCTATAATTGAACAGATCATTTATCAGTGTGACTGTGCTTTGTACTGAAAAGGAGACAGTGACTGGTGTTCTGGGCGTCCCACATCAGGTCTCCCACTCCTCATTACACTAAAGATAGCTCTGCAAACAAACAGCTGGTTAACTGCGGTCATGGAAAACGTTTTGGGCTTGATGCTCACCATCCCTCAAAGTGGCCTCAAAGTCCTGAAGTTCAGTTCATGGTCTGTGAAGTACAGAGGGTAGGAATGGCCTGTGTGTCCTAAGAAGGGTTGTGTACTGCACCCTGTTTCAGAACTCTGCTGGGTTCCCAGGGAAGGGAAGTGAGGGGCTGTCTGCTGATTACTCTCTCAATGCCACAGCTTTCTTTGTCTTGCTTCTTTTGTCTTTCTGTGCTCAAACAGCAGGACGGTTGTGGGTAGAACTGAGGATAATCTTGCAGGTAGCCTGATATTTTTCTCAAAGATTTGTTTATTTTTACGCATGTGTATACATGTACATCTGCGTGCATTTCCATGGACCACATGCATGCTGGTTCTCATGGGTGCCAGAGGATGCTGCACCCCTATAAGTGTACTTACAGGCAGTTGTGAGCCTCCTGTTGTGGGTACTAAAAATGGAACCCAGGTCCTTTGGGGGAGCAGTCAATCTCCTAACTGCTGAGTCATCTCTCCCCATAACTATATGTTTTAGCTGTTAAAAATAATTTAGACTTATGCTAGTCTATTAACTTCTACCCTTCAACAATGTGGGATAATTTTCTCTTATTATTAAAAAAAAGAAAAAGTAGGGTAGATCTGGGCATGGTAGTACACACCTTTAACTTCAACCCTCTTTAATTTCAGAAAGCAGAGGCAACCAGATCTCTGTGGGTTCAAGGCTAAGACAGGTAGGCCTAACTAGTGAGACCCTGTCTCAAAATTTCCTCCTCAAAAAAGGGTGTGTGTGTGTGAATCTGACCCAAAAGGACTGTGGAAAAAAAGGTACCTGTCCCCAGGGGATAGTAAGGCTCATTCTTGATGGTGCCACCAAGCCCAGAGGCCACAGCAAGATCATGATGCCTTCTCTTCAGGCAGCTTTTATAGAACTATAAAAGTGTGGTTTAGAACCCTCGGGGAAGCAGTAAGACCATCATGATTATTTTGGGCTGGCCCCTGTCATGTGTAATGCCATGGAAAGCTTTTAATGCTAAAGCACAGGGTGCCTTCAGCCTTCAGCCCTCGTGAACCTGGAGAGGAAGAACATGTCCTAGTGGGACGCCGTGAGAAGGGGAAGCGCCCACCCACCCACCCACCCACCCCTAAGCACAGAGCCAGCCCTTCCAGCTCCTCAGTCACCAACACTCACCTGGAAAACCATAAAGGGGAGCCATTGGGACGGAAGACAGTCTGGACATCTGTGCCCTCTGGTGTGAAGGCTCAAGTGCTCAACCTCCTTAAACCATTTCCTCAAACAGTTACCCATTCGTGAAACAAACATTTATCCAGGTCCTATCATGCGCCAGGAAGGTGCAGGATCTGGGAGAATATCACTTGCAATCTAGTAAGTAGAAAATTAATAGAAATCAAATGTGCCTGTTAGATGCAGGGAAAGTGAAAGAGAGGAGGGAGCCATGGAATGTCCCATCACGGGTATTGAGATCTTAAACAGGAAAGTCAAGAAAGGCCTGTTGCAAGGGAGACTTCAGGGGACAGATAGGCCCGAGGTGAAGGAACAGCCATGGTTGGCAGCTGGAGAGTGAGTGGGTGATCGAGGGAGTGAGGCAGAGGAGTAACAGGGAAGAGTCCAGTGGCTGAAAGTCCCAAATGCTTGACACAGTACCAGAGGAAAGGTGGGATGAGGCCTCATTACAGTCTGTTAGAGAGGTGATAAAGCCAGACTGTAACCCTACTAAACACTTGACCTTTGCACAGAATAAACAGAGAGGCCACTTAAGAGTTTCACAAGAGATTTTCTAATGACTGTGTTGTATACATAGATTGAAGCCCAGTGGAGAACCAGAGTAGAAATGGACCCTGGCATGTTAAGACATAGCATGAGGATCCTGGCGATGGCAGGGAGGGATGTCAGTGCCAGATTCTGGTGCTGCTCTGAAGATGGTCAGTGTAAAATGGAAGAAAAAGAAAGGAGAAACGTAACTCCAAAGACAATGAAAGAATAGTGTTATCATTAGCTGAGATCAGTCAAGACGAGTAAGTTTGTGGGTGCAGGGGTTGATCAGACTTGGGAGTCCTGTGTGTGTGTATGGAGTTTGAGATGCCTGTTGACATCCAAGTAGAAGCGTTTAGTGCCAGGTTTTATATGCCCATTAAATTCATGGGCAAAATCTAACCCAGCGTTAGGAATTGGAACATCCATCAGAGGAGTGAAGGCCATTCAGCAAGTAGATGCGGGTGCTGCCGGGGACTTCACTGAGCACTTGGCAGGCAGATGCAGTAGAAGTGGAAAACAGACCCACCTGTGTTTCACAGGAAGGAATGCCTCGTTTCAGCTGACTGTAAGGCTGCTCTAATTAAAGCAAGCAGAGAACTGGGCCAGGAGCTGGAGGGAAATCGCTTATCTGTCAGATAGGGAAAGACTCCAGCATGCTTGCACACCACGGCCAACAGTGCCAATGTTTGCCACACCCACTTTCCCTTCCCTTCCTGACCACACAAAGAAAATCTATGCTCGTAACCAAGGAGGCCGTGTGGCTGAGTGCAGCCAGTGGCATGGTGGCTGTACTCACTTGTCACTTCTAGTCTGAGGCTGCTAAAAGTAGGTCCGGATCCTTTTTCCCATCAATGAAGCTGGTGTCCAAGAACTTAGTGAAGCTGAAGCCCGAATCCCTGAGTCACTGTTGGAGGACAACCATCTGGCTCAAACCACTATTTTTTTTTTTTTTACAATTTTGTATGTATATTCAATGTATTCTAATTATATTCAGTCTCCACAACCCTCTTCTCATATCCTTCTTCCTCTTTCCCCTCTGATCAGAAGATGCTACCCACTCCACCCCAGCACCAAT
This sequence comes from Hylomyscus alleni, assembly GCA_019843855.1. Lineage (NCBI taxonomy): Eukaryota > Metazoa > Chordata > Mammalia > Rodentia > Muridae > Hylomyscus > Hylomyscus alleni. Next base: position 3,167 of record JADRCC010561527.1, read on the forward strand.
CATTAATAGTCATTGTCTCCTCAGGAAGAGTGGGGCCTCCTAAAACCTCCTTGAGTCATGAGGAAACGCTGGAGGGCCCGTTGGCCCTTGTGCCAGGTCTCCATTGGCCGTGTCGTATCTGGATAGCAATGTTTCTTAACATGTTTCCTCATCATCTAGCACTTATATTCTTTTTTTTTAATTAGATATTTTCTTTATTTACATTTCACATGTTATCCCCTTTCCTGGCTTCCCCTCCGAAAACTCCCTATCCCTTCCTTCCCTCGCCCCCCTGCTCACCAACCCGCTCACTCCCGCTCCCTGGCCCTGGCATTCCCCTGCACTGGGGCATCCAGCCTTCACAAGACCAAAGGCCTCTCCTCCCATTGATGACCAACAAGGCATCCTTTGCTACATACGCAGCTGGAGCCATGAGTCCCACCATGTGTACTCTTTGGTTGATGGTTTAGTCCCTGGGAGCTACAGACAGAAGGTACTCAGTTCGAATCCCAGCAGCCACTGGAGTTTTGTACCCACCTTCTGGTGGCTGAATTCAGCTGCTGGGCTACTCCTAGCACTTACGTTCTTCCTGTTCTCACTTCTCCTGTGTCCCTTGAGCCTTGAGGGGTTGGTTTAGGTGTCCTAAGTAAAACTATGCACTCATTTGTCACTTATGCTCAGCCCTGTGACCAGATGCGGGTACTGTATTAGCAGTGGCTCTCTGCAATCAGGAGCCTCTCTGTTTCATCAAATCATATTCTGACATGAGTAAGAAGTGGGCTTAATGTGCTAAGCCATTAAAATGGGGTGTTCTAGTTAGGCAAGATGGAGAAGACCTGTAGCCACTTGTAAAAATGAAGCAGTAAGATCATTTGAGCCCAGCTAAGCAATAGTAAGGCCTCCATCTCAAAAAGAAAAGGAAGAAAAAAAACTCCATCTCTGATTTATAACTACAGTAGAGCTAAACGATCCCAATCCAGAAGAAAAAGAAACCTTGACTGATTGTGTAGGTAACAAAACCAATGTCCCTGGGTACACAGGAGAGGGTGGAATCTACTGACCATGGGGCAGACTCAACTCTGCAAAGTATAGCCTTCTCTGAGTGGTGGGGCAGACCTTCATGATTGCTCTGTGAGTCTAACCCTATGTTACAGGTTTCTAGTCTTTGCAATTTTCTAGGTTCATGCTGGAGTGAGAGAAAAATAGTGTGGCTGGCCAGGAATTGAGGGGAGAAGCTTGGGTCGGGAAGCAGGAAAAGATTGTGGAAATGGGAGGCAAGCCTATCAGGAGAGGAAAGAACCCTAAGACTCCAGGAAAGGCACCCGTGCAAGTATGTGACTCATTTTTTGTCAGCACCCCTGGTTCTAAGAACATGTCTTACATGTTCACAGGAGACAGAGCAGAGGAGCCTAGAGGACAATGGGTACACAATAACCCAGAACGTAGGCATAGTAGGCAAGATGCAGACAGATCACAGCTCCTTTCCCGTTCCTGGGTTTATAGCCCTGAGAAAATCATTTCATTTAATGACCTCGATTTCAATATGAGTATGCGGAGAGTAGCAATGCTAGATCCCAGCTTGACAGGCAGGTTGCCATTCAGATTAATGAAACGATATGCTCAACTTCTTGGAAGGCTGGTGCTATAGAAACAGTAGGTATTATTATTCCCATAAAAGGAAAGAGCAGCCCTCTCTGGTGACATGGCTCTTAGCACAGAATCCTCATTAAAAGCTGTGGTGCAATTTTCCAAGTTGCATTAGTGAGACTTGGCAGTGGATGAAAAAAAAAGAAAGAAAGAAAGAAAGAAAAGCAAATAAATAAGAAGGCAAAATATTCCGAGCAGCGAGTTACAGGCAAGTGGGAAGTTTCCGAGTGTTAGAATCAAGCGATGGTAATTCTGAAGTGCCTGAAGGGAGAGTTTATTTATAGTAAGGCAAAGGTGACTTCCAGCCCTGGAAATGGGGGCCTCAGTCTCAGTGGGGGTGAAGGAAAGCTAAGCCCTGCGCTGGCAGGGAGCTCAGGCCTCTGTGATTCTCTCCCTGGAGGCCATGGATGCTGGTGACAGCAGGGAGGGTGGGCCAGTGTGGACAGCCACGGCAACAGCTAATTTTAAATGAGACACATAAGCTGTTTTCAAACCTGTTGCTTTTTTTTTTTTTTTAATCCTGAGGCCACTGCATCCTATTTAAAGAAACTTTCAGAAATGTTCCTCTTCTGGCATAGTGGCAGGACTTGAATATACCAAAAAGCAAGACCCATATAAAAAGTATTTTTAAGTGACCTGATTTCAAAGGCGTTTTTAAAGAATGCTTGCATTATCCCTGTTTATCCTTGATATAAAGAGACCACAGTAATCAGCATTTGATACAGACTTATGACATGGCCAAGGCCTTGAACCATAGTGTCGTTCAAATTAAATTTTGTAAAAGAATCTGTGTATTAGTTTAAACCTCTCTTTATATACGAACAAAATATCCCTTACATTTCTTTCTTTCTCCTATAATGGAGACTCTTAGCTGTTTCAATTAAAGTTAATAATAGCTTTTAAGACAAAGTTCAGAGCTATAAAGTTCCTCGCTTGATCAGTAATCATAACTATTATTTTGTCATATTTAATCATAGGACCCAGGCCTCTAACAGAGTATTTAATTAAACTTTTAATTCGTGATAAGAAGTTAAATAGCACTTGAGAGAGTTTTGAAAAATTATTTCACCTCTCAACCAGATTACAAAAAAAAAAAAAAAAAGGTGTGAGGTGTGATCGGGAGACAGCGGCTGGCAGCCAGAGAATTGTAGGTCATGTCAACATGAGCTGGCAATAAGCCACTGTCCAATTAGCATGGCTTCATGGCTGCCAACTAATCACTCCTGAGTGGATGGGTGAGTCACTCGGGATGTAGTGGCTCTCCATTTGATCCAGTGCTGCTTATAATCGCTTTCTTATCCTTATTACTGCCTGTCCCACCTTGCCAATGGAAGTGTGAGCTGTGTAGGCTAAACACCGAATGGAAGAGAGGCTGGGATTATGTACCTTATTTCTCTTTGCTTCCTGAAAACTGAGATTATAATTAAACCAGGAAAGCATGGTGTGATTTTTGAAGTGAGTCACAAAAACACAATATCCACCCCAAAACACTCAAAGGTTGGAGTCCTGGAGCCATTTTTGTTTTGTTTTTCCTTTGGCAGTTTTAACATCTGGCACAGGTTGGAGGATATCAATAAAGTTACCTAATAATCTTAATGGATTCACATTCCTTTCAAAACTTGGAATGTCACCAGACTGCTGCAGGTTTCGGCTCTATTGTAAGGATCTTTGCAGTGTTTCTGTTAGGTGAACAGTAGTAAACACAGAAAGCCATTGAAGGACATCTTTCTAATAGTATGAACACCTGGAATCTTCGTAGGATGGACACCCTGTGACCCAGGAATTTAATTCAGGGATTTTTACATAAAATATATCATATCCAAGCATGGAGTGATATGTAGTTGTCAGTTTAAAAAGAAAGGGATTTCAGTTCTCAGGAGCACAGGAGGAACATAGACCTTATGTGCACGAATTTAGTAAATGCCAACCATTTTGAGTTATTTGTTTTAGTTCTTAACCAAATCCTCGGGCTACATAGGCCACATAAAAGATTGATTTGTTTCTTTTGAAAGTTGGAGCAATTATGTATTGGCACTCTTGGTTTCCTGTTACCCCAGATGTCATCCTTTTGTCCCCATTAACTTGGTGCGCATAGTATAATTCATCACTTTGCCATAGACTTCTGAAATTTGTTGAAAGTCTCTCTAACTGACACACTGGGCCACTTTCAAGCTAGCTGTTGATACTGTGCGCTTTACTGACTGAGATGGGCTTCCATGCAGTCTGGGGAAGCCCGGGTGTGGAAACAATGCATTCAGCACCCCAGGTGGGTTAGAGCCAAGCCCCCAACAGGAATGCATTTTTGACTGACTGGCAGCAAAGAGAAATACTGACAGCTGTTCCCAACTGAGCCAAAATGTTGGCCTGAGAGTGAAGAGAAATGCTGGCCATGGCCATGAAAGGTTCCCAAGTTTAGAGAAAATCTACAAAGGATGGAGGTCAATTGTGGCAAGCAGGCTTCTACCTTATTAGAGTCGCCATTTTAATTCTATATTTTCTTTATAAAAGATAGTACTAAATATCGCGGCTATTCATGTTTCCTTTTTATTTCTCAGCCATCTTTTTGTTCCACTGGTTTGCTTGCTGTTGTTATTTTTCTTTCTATACAAAACACAACGATAGATTATTCTTCCTAAAAGTGATCGGGTTGGCATCATGCCTGAAAGCAGCAGCCAGAGCTGAATGGAGCCGAGCAGATTCGTAGTCATGGTGGCTACGCTTGTGTGTCAGGCCATGCTGAGTGGCACAAGCCAGAGTGGGTGGATGTGGGTCACTTCAGTGAGCTGCAGTAGTGCATGTGCCCAGCAGACACCCGGCCTGGGTTCAGTCCTCAGCAGCACTGAAGTGAGGGAGGGGTTCTCCAGAGCTCCTTCTGATGTCTTATAAATTCTCCTTTATAGTTATTCTGCTCATTTCTGAAAGAGAAGAGTAGAGAAGAGAGGGACATTGCTACAAAGGAAGGCAGTGAGCTGCCAGCTGGCCTCAAGGGCCTCCCTGTGCAAAGGTGGACACTGTGGCCGTGCGAAGGGATCTAACGTTTGTGCTCTCATTCCTTCTCGCTGAGCTCTCTGGACTATGTGCGGGTAGTCTTTGCGTCTCTTGCATCTGCAAGTGGACCTGCAGATGCCTGAAAAATAGGACAACAGAAAGATGGCAAGCATGTCCCACTAATATTTGGGATGTCTCTCTCGTTGCTCTAGCTAGGACTTCCAGTAGATGAAACATTAGGACATGAAGAACGTAGAGAGAGAGAATGGACAACTGTCTTACTCGTGATTTTACTGGAAATGCTTGAGTTTTTCCGTTTAGGATGCACTATGTATCTATTTGAAGCAGTGGTTCTCAACCTTCCTAATGCTCTGGCCTTTTAATATAAGTTCCTTCTGTTGTGATACCCCAACCATAAGGTTACTTTCATTGCTACCTCATAACTTTAATTTTCTACTATTATCAATCATAATGTAAGTATCGTGTTTTCTAATGTGTAGGGGACCCCTGTGAAAGGGGTGCTAAACCCCAAATGGGTCATAACCCCCAGGTCGAGAACCACTGACTTAGAGTAATTATTTCATCTTAGTAACTTTGGAAGGCTGTATATATCTAGAAATTCATCCATTTCTTTTATTTTCCAGCTTGATACAACATAGATTTTTAAAGTGTGTTTTTATGATTCTCTGAATATCTTCCATGTCTATTGTAATGTCTCCCTTTATTTATTTCTTTTTGAGTGGGGGGGGGGTGTTAGCCAAAAGTTTGTCAATCTCATTAATCTTTCAAAGTACCAACTCTGTTTCATTTATTTTTTTTTGTTGTTTTCTTCATTTTCATTTCATTAATGTCAATCATAATTTTGATTATCTCTTCCTACCTATTTTTTTTACCGTTGGTTATTCTTGTTTGTTAGGGCCTTCAGGTGAATCATTAAGGTATTACTTTAAGATCTCCGATTTTTTGTTTTGGTTTGTTTTGTTTTTTGTCATTTAGGTGCGTAGTGCTAAAGCTTTCCTCTTACAACTGCTTTCATTGTGTCCTATAGATTTTGATACATTTTGTTTTGATTTCATAATTTAAAACTTACAAGAAATTTTTAATTCCTTCTTGATTTCCTCATTCATCCAATTTTGGTTCTGTTTTACATTTTTCAGCTTCTACGAATTTGTATTCTTTCTGATTTTCTTTTGTTACTGATACTGGCTTTAATCCGTGGTGGTCACATAGAATATAGGGTGTGACTTCAATTTTCCTGTATTTGTTGAGGCTTACTTTATGTACTAATATTTGGTCTACTTTGGAGAAAAACCCATGGGATGCTGAGCAAAACATGTATTTCTTATTGATTGGGTGGGATGTTCTGTGGGAGTCTGTTAGGCCCGTTTGATATGATGTCATTGAACTCTAGAGTCTCTCTAACTTTTCTCCAAATGGCCTGTACATTGATGAGAGTGGCTTACTGAAATCACCCACTATCACTGCGTTGAGGTAGGTCAGTCTTCAGTTTTAAGTCTAATAGCGTTTCGTTTATAAAATTGGATGTTCCTATGTTTGGTGCATATATGTTTAGGATTGCAATATCCTGTTGGATTTTTCCTTTAATGAGTATTGAACGTCCCTCCTTATCTCTTCTGACTAGTTTTGGTTTGAATTCTATTTTGTCAGATGTTAAAGTAGCTAAGCCTGTTTGCTTCTTGGTTTCATTTGCTTGGAATACCCTTTCCCACCCTTGTTATTCTCAGGTAGTGTCTAGTGTGGATCATGAGGTGTGTTTCTTAGAGGCAACAAAAAGATGGATACAGCTTTCTGACCCATTCTGTTAGCTTGTGTCCCTTTTTTGGGTAGTTGAAACCATTAATATTAAGTTATTTTTAAACAATGTTCATTAATTCTCAATTAACGGACATGAGAAACATATACACACAAATAAATGAAATTTTAAAATTCAAAACCTTTATGGCAAATGATTAGTGAACGCTAGTTTAATACCAAGGCGAATTTTTTTAATTTTTAATTTTTTTTAATTTTTATTTTATTTTGTAAATGCCCTGCATCTTATATCATTGAACTATGCCATGTGAAGTAGGGGGGTTTCCTTGTAGCATTTCACATATGCTTGGGTTTGGTTGCCGTGCCTCATTCCACTCGCTCCCTCAACTCCCTGCTTCCTGTTCTTCCCTTCAACCAGCAGTTGCCTTCCGCTAAGCCTCAGAATAGGCACATCATCTTCAGTTACTTGGATGTACAATAGTCGCCTAACCTTTCCTAACATTTGGATGTTTAAGGCACCTTGAGTTTTGAAAACCAAGTGTTAGGTTGTGGTTTTAGATGCTACTAGTTCCTCATTTAAAAACCATATGACTTGGCCAGGTGTTGTGGCCCACACACTACCTGGGAGGCAGATCTCCATGAATTTGAGGCCAGCCTGGTGTACATAGTGAGTTCTAGGACAACTGGAGCTATGTAGTCTATTGAGACTATCTCAATAAACAAATGATCTGACCTGTCAAAAAAAAAAAAAAAAAAAAAAAAAAAAAAAACAAGGAGAACCATGGCACATGTCGTCCTTCTGTCTCTACCTCTCTTCTTCTTTGACCCCTCAGTCACAGAGAAGAGTCAGATCTGTACACAGACGCATCAGAGTCAGATGTGATGGTGGTCTGGCTTCTGCCACCCCAATGACCATCAGGGTTGATTCAGCTGACTTGGCTGACTAGACAGTTGTCCCCTTTTCTGCTCACTGGTCCACAAGTGTCCCTCCCAAAGCTACATTCTCATTCTAAGAAGACGATCTTACCTGATAGAGGACCATTCTTCAGTCAAGTGTTTATAAGTAGCTGCACTCCCCTGCTAGACCCTCCAAAGTAGCTCCAAGGACCTGACTGTCTTCATGCTATGTCAGGCATCAATTGATTTGTGCTTTTTTCCTAGTGGATTAATTGGCTTGTGGTACAAAGGTCCAGGGTATAACTGGATCTCTTAACACCTTTAGATGCTATTGACAATTGGAAAACATTGAGGATTAGAATAAGAAACTTAACACCATGAAAATGCAACAGGACAAATCTAGAGGCATTCTACAAAACATGCAGCCAGATTTTCCCCCAAGGAATGGGTCTGGGCAGTAGTGTGTAAGGGCCTCAGACACTAGAAGCAGTAACTCGTGCTGTGGTGATGGCTGGGTTGGGCAATGCAGTGATAAAAGACATTGCGGGAGAACTGGAAAAACTCAATTATGATCTGCATATTCGATGAGAGGTGATGAAGATGCGGATTCATTGAGGAGCAATTACATGTTCAGTATGAGCTCAGTCTGATTAGAAACTACGGATCTGAGTGTGTACACGAGTACACAAGGGGGGACCCAGAAGGGCATGCTGAAGTGTGAAGTGCTACGGTGGTGAAATGCTGAACGGTGGGAAAACAATGGATGTTTTGTTTGCCTGCATTTTCTAATACCCTACCATGCCCACTGCTTTATTTACGTAGTAATAACACAGGCGTATTAGGAGAAAAGGAAGATCAGGTGAAGTATGATGCCTAGCACTGGAGACAGAAATGTAGTGTGGCTTCCTGCGTGTTTTCAAAGGTTCTCCCACTCATGGGTTTTGTTACAAAGGTATGTGCCACCA
>JADRCC010561545.1:0-12495 GCA_019843855.1 Hylomyscus alleni
TGACCTCCAGGGTCATTTTCTCCTTTCACTGGAGACATCATCACCACCACAAGCAGCCGTTGTGGTTTCAAATCACAGCGGGAAGACAGACCCTTTCCATTTTTAAAAGGGTGGTTTCATCAGTGAGCCACCCCTCTCTCCTGAGCTCAGCTTTTATCCTAATGTGTCACCTGGGAGAAGCTCCCATCCTGACCTCAGCCACCCTTTCCCGGAGCTAGCACTGATTCATGGGCTGTGTTTCGCTTTGTTTTGGAGACAGAGTCTTAATGGTAACCCAAGCTGGCTTCAAACTCATGATTGCCCTCCTGTGCCCCGGGTTCCCAAGTGCTAGGGTCACAGGTGGGAACCTTCACACCTGCTGTAGTACTTTCTAGAACACTGCATACCCTATGAAACCTAGACACGTCATGGGTGTAGAGACCTATGATGTTATCAGAGGGCAGAGAAACTATCAGAGTGAGTTCCCTCTGTGCTGGCCACACCTGGAACAGACCAGCACAGGCTCCTTCAAGGCCTTCCCGATTCCTGTCCCTTGGCCAGACATAGGAAATGCAAAGTCCACACGGCCCGCTTGGGTCCCAATAGCCTCCAAGAGGCATTTGCAAACCTCTCACCATAGCTCTGCAAACTCCTCTTTATCCACTGTTCTCCTCGTGGTAGTTATCGCTGACACAAGATACACATCGACCGGTTTGCATGTTTATTTTATTCTCTGTTTTCTTGTACTAAGTCTAACTCCCAAAAGCAAAGGCTTTATTCACTATTGTCTCTCTAGTGCCTGGAGCATGTAAGGGGTGTTGCAGAATAATACACACACACACACACACACACACACACACACACACACACACCTCACTTAAACTATCACCCTCGAGTTCTCATCTCCATTGTACACATAAGGAAACTAAGGCACAGAAGGGTTTGCAACCGGCTTGCTGGAGTCCAGTGTGGGAGATGGCAAAGCCCTGCTTTGACAAACCCAGGCAGCATACTCCACACCTCTTTGCATGTTTGGGAGGGGAGGTACCATTATTCCTGGCTCAGTTTGATCTCTTAATCATGCTTCTAGATGAAGAGCAACTGATGAATGCTTGATGGTTGGGGGTGTTCTGCTGACAGATGTGAAGGGCTGCCAATGAGACCCCTACATAAGGACACCTGCAGTTTGCTATGGGGCATAGTAGAATACTTGAAGGGCTCATCCTCCCAGTCACCATTCTGTCCATCTCAGACAGCCCTTCACACCTTCATCCCCTCAACAAGAATAGCGGCGGGACCTTGAGAGGCTTCAAAGCAGAGTGAGAACTTGAAGTCCACCCAACTCCTGGCATGGCTCCCTAGACTTCTTGCTTTGCTTGTACAAACAAAGGCTGCAGTTTGGATAGAGGCAATGCTAGGACACTTGGTAGGGCAGCCAGAGTGCACACTGGGCCAGCGTATCCTTGCTGCCAGCCTGAGGAGGGTCTGTCTCCTGCAAGAAACCAGCCTCACCCCCATCTGCCCCTAGGCAGCTGCCACATCTGTTACTCTGACTAAGATTCAGTCTTTGAATTGGACCCTCTCTACCTGTATAAGCTGGCAGTACGTCAATGCAAATGACAGTACAAGCCACCAGGGCACTGGGGCCTAGCTCCATACCACTTCTTCAAAGCCAATCTCTCCTGGAGACCACAAGGAAACCTTTCTTGCTCCCCTGGGTTGAGGAATAGTTTTTTTCTGCGCCCCAGGTATACAAATAAACATGACTCTATCCATAATATTTCTCAGTTATGGTGCTTAATATCAACTTTCCTATCAGGTGATGAGTTAGGACCCCTGAACAGGAAGCCCATCTCCTTACCTGAGCCATCTGCACACAGCTTAAAAGTAATGCTTAGTCAGTGAGCGGATGGATGAGTTTACGGAGAAGCAGTCTTCCATTTGATTTAGAGGTTATGTGTGTTCACGATGTCAGGGCTGCCTCTCCTCCCCGTCTTGCTAAGCATTCCTCAGGGTGAGCTTTATTCTACTCATCTGCACTTGCTGAACGGTTATGTACATCAGAGGATGCTGGGATGTCTTGGATAAATAAACAAATAAAGAAGCAGATACCTGAGCAGACTTCAGCCCCAGAGGTGGGAGAAGAGAAAGGAGAGGGGAAGCTGACTGGCCTAGGAGACCAGAGAAGCTGAGTTGTTTAGGAAGGTCCAGCCTCCAGGATTAGCTGCTCTTGAATGTAAGCATCACTCAAGCCCATGGAGAGTGACAGGAAATGTCTGATAAGTCTTCAGGCGCTCCTTACTGTCTGTCAACTTCTCCTGAAAAGAGACACCAGGCACTACAGTTCCCTGACAGCCAGCAAGCAGAAGGCGGAGCTCAAGATCTGACTGTAAGGGAAAGTGCGATAGGGGTCCCAAGGCTGTGGGAAGTGGACGTTTGGGATGCACCTGATTAAGAGGCTCGTTTACATGGATGGAACTGCCAAATCATAGATAAAAGATATTCTACTTAAAAATAATCTGGAGGGCTGGAGATGGTTGAGCAGTTATGAGCACTGGCTACTCTCCCAGAGGACCTGGATACTGTTTCCAGAACCCAGATGGTGACTAACAGCCATCTGTGGAGCTACTTCTAGAGATCAACGCCCTCTTCTGGCCTCTGTGGGCACTGCATACACATGGTGCCTAGACATGGCTGCAGGCAAAACACCCATTCACACACACACACACACAAAATAGCTTTTCCAACTTCAGAAGAGGGGGTGTAGAGGGATAGAAGAGGAGCCATCGCCAAATTCCAGTGAGCAAGTGTACTGGCTGATTTTGTGTCAACTTGACACAGACTGGAGTTATCACAGAGAAGGGAGCTTCAGTTGGGGAAGTGCCTCCATGAGATCCAGCTTTGGGGCATTTTCTCAATTAGTGATCAAGGGGGTAGGGCCCCCTGTGGGTGGTGCCATCCCTGGGCTGGAAGTCTTGGGTTCTACAAGAGAGCAGACTGAGCAAGCCAGGGAAAGCAAGCCAGTAAGAAACATCTCTCGCCGGGCGGTGGTGGCGCATGCCTTTAATCCCAGCACTTGGGAGGCAGAGGCAGGCGGATTTCTGAGTTCGAGGCTAGCCTGGTCTACAGAGTGAGTTCCAGGATAGCCAAGGCTACTGAGAGAAACCCTGTCTTGCACCCCCCCCCCCCAAAAAAAAAAGGAATCACCACTACTAATACAGTATTCGCTCAGTAATTATGAAATTAGTAAAGCTGACTAAAAAATTGAAAGAAAGAAAGAAAGAAAGAAAGAAAGAAAGAAAGAAAGAAAGAAAGAAAGAAAGAAAGAAACATCTCTCCACCGCCTCTGCATCAGCTCCTGCTTTCTGACCTGCTTGAGTTCCAGTCCTGACTTCCTTTGTGATAAACAGCAATGTGGAAGTAAGCCAAATAAGCCCTTTCCTCCCCAACTTGCTTCTTGGTCATGATGTTTGTGCGGGAACAGAAACCCCGACTAAGACAGCAGGCATGAAGAATGGTTTCGTCCTGGCCTCTCAGGGGAGTCACAGCTGCTCATTATGCCATCCTGACCTCATCTACCTGAAGACAAGAAGGAAGAAGAACGGAAAACGCTGGACAAGACCTCTGCAGCAGAAAGGCGAGCTGAGCAGGGCCAGGAACAGTGGCTCAGGGCTTCAGAGCCAAGTGCTAGATGACAAGCCTTTACTACCTGCAGCCCCACAGCCCTGCAAGCCAGCCCAGGATCCCAAACGCACACACTCATTAAGAATGCCATGTCCCTGATCCATGAAATTGTATGGCTGGCACAAGGGAATATTTGTAAGAAGGCATGCATGCGGCACCCTGATACATAAAGAAGGAGTAGCCAGATCTGCCAGCACAGGCACCAGAGACTGAGGTCATTACAAAGCCACAAAACTGGTCTCCTTTTAAAAATTTTTGTTGTTGGGGATACTAAGCAAATCCTGTACCGCCAAGCTATATTTTTAAATTTAAGATTTAAATTTGAATTAAACACCAATTTAAAAAAATTTTTTTAAGGGAGACAGGCTTTTATGGCTTTTTAAAATGTTGGTTCTGGGGGTGGAGCCCAAGTCTTCCTGCTTGCATAGCAAGTAGGTATTGGCTGATTTTTCTCCCCATCGAAATTCCTTGAACAGGGTTATCGTTAAGAACCAGTCATGACCTTTGCTACTGTTCTTTGGTCGCTTCCTCTGATGTCACACATCACAGTGGGAGAAACCAGCACTGGGAATCTTTGCCAGTTTGTCCAAACTACATTGGTTATTCACTCCAAACGGAAAAAGAATGATAATCATAGCTCATTGCTCCGAGACACTATGGTCAGGCACGCTGTACTGGAAGGGGGCTATCTCTTCCCCAGGCTCAGCAGCCTGCCTGAGGACTGGTTACTAAGTCTGAAGGGAACATGTGGGCCCCGTTACCATGGGTTCACCAGCTCTGCTCTTGCAAACTGTGCTCGGGGAGCCAGGAAACAGATGTCCCCAGAGTGCCCAGAGGATGCGGCAAAACATTGCTAGGATCCAGCACTTGCAGTGTAATGGTGGGTGGGTTCTTTACAAAAGACCCCAGCATCAGACACCTCTAAAGGGCAATCAAGTCAGAAGCCTTCATTTAGAATAAAAGCAGACTTTGGGGTTTCTTCTTATCAAGGCCCATGCTATGCTTTAAAGGTGATGACAGAAGTTATCCCCCACACTCTTAAACACCTAACCAAAGTGAGTTCAGACATCGTGATGTCAGACAGGCTGGCAGACCACTAAGTAGGGGCTCTGGAGTTAAACCACGCTGAGGTAAATCCCTGTCTCTAGGGAGGGGGCACCATTCATGAGCAGGTGCTCTGTGGCCAGAGACTCCAATCTCCTGAATTCTAAGTGACAGCAGATATCACCATCCTGGTTGTGGAGTGTGAACTCTGGTGCTTTCAGAGCCTTACAAGTAAAAACTCATCACCCATATAAACAAAAACAAAAACAACCCTTTGAAGCTGCAGCCAGCCCTGCATACGATACAGAGTCTGGTCCCAGTACAGAGTACAGAGAAGTGGATCCCGGTGTGGGTGCTGGCTTGCATTCTGTCATGTGCATCTGCCTGGTGATTTCTTGTGGATACAGACCCACCAGACTGGGTACCCCCAATCGGACAGGACGCTGCCAGACTCCTTAGCAGAGGAGGGCTTTGGGCAGCCAGAGGGAAGGCTGCTAATGACATCCACCCATCCCTTACTCCTGCTAGTTCCATCTCTGCCTCCCTATACCCCTGAGAGATTGTGGCAGGAACTCCAAGGCAGGAAGAGGCTCTGGATGAGGGGGACCCGCACAGGAGACAAGTCACAGGGCATCCTGGGATTCAGTTATTCCCAATTCTTGATCTGAGCTTGAACTGCTGATAGAAGTGCCAGATAGCGATTGTATCAGACAGCATCTCCCAAGCTGGGGCCCTCAGAACATCACCTAGGAGACTGAAACACCCGTGTCCTGATTCTGACCATAGAGGGTCTGATTCAGTTGGCCTATGGGAGGACCTAGCATAGGCATTTTCGTCTAGCTCGCAGATGACTCTATGGTATAGTCAGGGCCAAAAATCTCAGTTAAGGACCTGTGTTCCCCTGCCCCCCCAAAAAAAAACCTGTTTAATATTAAGTTTATAAAATTTTACAATGCAAACCTCTTTCATTCACATTCACAGTGGTATTATTCAAAACACAAAATAGAAACAACTAAGCATGCATCCGTAGGATGAATAAACAAAATGTAGTTTGTGCCTACAGTGAAATACCATTTAGCCAGAGAAAGGAAAGAGTCTTTGGGGCTGGGCAGATATCTCAGACCAGAAAGTGGTTGTTTTATAAGCATGAGGACCTGAGTTTAGTTTCCAGAACCCATGTTAAAAGCAGGTTGTTGTGGGAAGTGCTTGGTTAATCTCAGTTCTGGAAAGGCAGAGGTGAGTAGACCCCTGCAGCTCTCTTCAACCAGCCTCATTCACTTGGGAGTTACAGGCTAATGAGAAACCCTGTCTCAAAAAAAAAAAAACAAAAAAAAAAAAAAAAAAAAAAAAAAGTGGCTCAGGGCCAGGGTTAGGTTGACACTTGAGAAGCAACTTCAGAGTTAACCTCTGGCCTCCAGAGACACACATACATACACATCCTTTGCCCCCGACACACATACTTACACATAAGGAGGGATTTTTGACCCCTGTTACAGTATAAATGGTCTTTGAGGACACCAAAGGGTAAATATTACAAAATCCTACTGATGAGAGCAGTCACGTTAATAGGCCCAGAGGGTCTGAAGGCAGCTGTCCTGGGCTGGGAAGGGAAATAGGGATCGTGGTTAATGGGCACGGAATGTCAGGTTACAATGATGAAAAGGTAGCAGGCATGGATGGTAGAGACAGTTACTCCACAATATGAATGCAGCGCCCTTCCTAAACTCTACCCTTATACATAGTCAAAATGGTAAATTTTGTTATATGTGCTTCTGCAGTTAGAATGTCTACTTTTACTGTTTAAAGTTTTCTCAACTGTGAAATACCTCAGAACCTTGAACATATTTACTGTTGTTCTGTCACCAAGAAAGGCTGAATCTATGGTTGTGTCCGAAACTATTTGCTTATGGAAAGTACCTCAAGGAGGGGCTAGAGACAGGGGGATATCACCTTGTAGACCAAGAGGGCTCCTCAGAGAAGTTAGGGGGATACCAGAGTAAGCTCCATATGACCAGCTTCTAGCATGGAGCCCCAGCAATGGGCAGGGGGTCACAGAGCTCAGTAGTCAGCGGGCATAAGTTGCCAGGACTCACACCAGGCAAACCCTTCAAACCACTGAGGGAGAGACAGCTCAAGGAGGCCAAGCAACTCGCTCAAGGCCACACAGATCGCTGACAGACCAGGAGCACAAACCCAGAGCACATAGACTCCACTGCCACTATCCAAAGTGAGGCTGCCCTGCAGACAGGCAGCCTTGGAGTACCTGGGAGGTGGGCAGTGACCCAGACATCCTGAATCTGCATTTCAGCAAGGTGGCCATGTCTGTTAATGGGCCATGCTGTCTTCCTCTGCATTCCTCCTCCACATGACTCCCCCACCCCCCCACCCCCCGCCCATCTTCTCCCCCGACCCTGTAGTTGTTGAAGATGCACACGAGCCAGGTGGAGGCCACAGCAATATCTTTCCCAGCGTGAGGCCTGCAAATGACGAACCTGCAGAGTCCCACCCCCTTGCTTCTTCCTAATGATGTGGGTCAGCCAAAGCCTACAAATAATTTAGCTTCTTGTCACAATACACCAAACTGGAATGTTTGCCAGCTCAGGAACACATAGGCAAAGGTTTAAATGATCAAAGAGATTTCAAAGCAATTCTTTGCAGAGTCTACCCATTCCTGGGCCCAAAGAAGAATTACCCAAAATTACAGAGAGAAAAGGTACAGAGCGGTGGCTAGCCTGCCCTACTGGTTCCCTCCTGGAAATAAAGCCCCATGCCCTTCCCTAGCTAATCAAAGCCCCCCAGCTGATGGGGTTCCCCTGTGTTTTCCTGGGGAGGCTACTGAGAAGCCAGCGTTTTGTTCCAGAAGCATTTTTTTAGCAGAGAAAGCTGACCCTTGATTCTGCTTCTCCAAGGCCTAAGATTCCCTAGGTGCTGGCCCTGAAGCCAGGCGAATTGTTTTAAGGCAGGGCTAGGAGCCCATTTTCACAGTCTTCCTCTATGGGGCCTCAGCCAGAGCCGATTAGCCTCTCTAATCTCGCTCATAAATCATTCCATCTTCTCCACTAATCGTCTTTATCAATGCACCTGTGAACCTCTGGGGACTTTCTATTCCTTTCTAGAACGAGGCTTCCTTTAGATGAAGGCATTTTGAGGCGGTGATGCCCATGTAGACATTTCAGTAAAGGAGTCAGGGAACCCTGTCCCCAGGAGTTCAACTCCAAATAGATTCTGACCCATGGCTACCAGGCCTCACAAATGAGGCTGGGTTGTAGCCACCTTTCCCCAAAACACATGCTTATAATGAAATGGATCCTCTTACAGAAGGCACACCAGTTCCTCCCTAAAAGATTTGGCAGTGCAGTGGAATGAGGCAGAAGATGCAGAGATGAGAACCCTGACAGGCAAGGTCCTCACAGCAAGGGCTCCAGGTCTCCCATTGTTGTGTTTAGATTTCATAATTTCCCTTGTGGTTTTAAGGGTTTCTAACATTGCTTCTAAAAAAAAAAGTCTCTGCACAGTGGTCAAGGGGGACAACTTCAGAAGTAAAGCCTGCTGGCATAAAAAGTATAGTAAGTGGGTCTGGAGAGATGACTCCACAGTTAAAGAGCACATACTACTCTTGTAGGGACCCAAGTTCAGTTCCCAGCACACACCTGTAACTCTAGTTCCAGGAGACCTGATGCCTCGGGAATCCAAGGGTATATGTGCTCATATGCACAAACCCACTCTTAAAAATAACTGGTTTTTTTTTTAAAGTCTAATAAGCTGGATATCCACACTTGGGGAATGTCATGTAGCAGGAGCACACTGTTGGAACAACCATGCTCCCCGCTCTACGATGCTTCATGAGACTGGCACTTTGATCATCCCCGAATCTTCCACCCATCTCCCCATTGTACGAGGCAACAGTGGTCTTTTCTGCTCTTTAAACCTCCCATGATGGGAGGCAAGCAGAGTCCCAACCTCAGAGGCAGCATAGAGGGCTAGTCACCATCGTGCCTCAGGGGCCACTTGCAATACGATCAGCTGCCTCAGGCTCCTCTCACTACACATTTCCGTCTCTAATGGGCAGTGCACTCAGACTGTGGGCCACAACGCAACCTTCATTCTTTTAGCTGTTTCTGTCAAGTATTTGTCACGGTGAAGAGGAAAACAGGAAAGACAGGCAGGGAGGCAAAGCTAAGCCAGCTGCAAATATCCCTTACCTTTAATGGGTCTCTTTGGCCTTCCCGTTCTGTAGCCACTAGACCCACCAGCAAGAATGCCCCACCACCCCATCTGTCCAGACAACAGCCATTTGCAGCAAGGGGTTGCTAACCACTGTATCCTTCTGAAACCTCCTGGCCATACCAGACCCTTTCATGTGCCATTCCAGGTTTCGGGGGATGAAGTTATCCTCCCAACCTGAGGACAAGGATGCCTTTCCTTAGCTCCAGCATCCTCCAGTGTCCTGTCATGGATGCCCAGGGGATGTCTGTCAGAGGCACACTTCATAGTATAAGGTAAAACTCAATGTGCATAGGGGAAAGACCTTCACTTTTTTCCTCTTTACTGTGACAAACACCTGATGAAAACAACTTAAAGAATGGAGGGTGTATTAGGATTCCCACAGAGAGGTCTGTGGGGAAAGGGGAGGGAGGCAAGGACTTCCTGTGCAGAGGGTTGTGGTGTTATGGACCACAGATGTCACCGGTGGTACAGCTGACAAGTCTACCTCCCATCTTACCCACCCAGCAGATTCTGTACGTCTCGCTCTATTTAATGGCGCCCTACACAAGACTACTATCCTTGCCTAAATTTCCTTACAATAGCGCCAAGTAGTTCCAACTTCGCTTCCTTTTGTCGGATCCAAGGCAGAGGAAGCATATAAGCATATTGAGCACGATTCCGAGGGGCTGTTTACAGGACGCTCAGACTCAGCTCTGAGCTAGAGACCCTGGAGAAGTCATTTTGCCTCCTTGTATCTAACTTTTATCTTTGTAAAAATGGAGATGAGGAGGCCACCCTACTGCCCTACATCAGGAGTGACCAGGACTGACAAAGGCATATGTGTCAAGTGCTACGAACAGTGCCTTCCTTACCTTACCTTCAGTTCCTCCTGTTACGTGATGCTCTCTATGGCTCCGACACTGAGGACTACACCAAAAGTGTAGCACTGTGCACGTTATGGGTTAGTTCCATAGGTTTCTACCCTCTTAACTAGAATGGATGTTCCCTGGAGGCAGGGTCCATACTTAGGAAGTTGGCCCAGCCTACATGAGTCCTGCAGCTGTATTGCAACACACAGATGGCTTCTTACTCCAAAGAAATAACCCAGGGGGCCTCCTCCTCAGGGCAATTTACATATATGTAGAGATCTCAGTAAACACATGTTACTGAATGGAATCAGCTGGTGTGGGATCTGCCAAGCTCTCACTGGACTGGAGCCCGTAACTGAAAGTCAGACATTTGTGGTTTGGATAAGATTAACCAATGGTGGACACACTGGAGCGAGCATGCAACCAGATGGTCTAGCAAGTGGATCTAACTTTCTGATACTGGGATTGATGTTACCACCTATAAAGTTCACACTCAAGAACCACACCACACGCACACACACGCACACGAACACACACACACACACACATGCACACACACACACGCACATTCACACACACACACACATGCACACGCACACACGCACGCACACACGTGCATACCCACCACCATCACCACTCCCCTTCATAATGTCTGAAGTAAGTTTAGGATCGCACAGCTATTGCTGGCTGCATGGGGCCTCATACAGCACCCCACAGGCTGCAAGTGTGACTCAGTGATCTTTACCTTTCTGCTCTAGCGACACACGAGATCAGTGGGATCTTTGCTTTACACAAGGCGGCACATTTTCACCAAATGCTAGTTATAAAGGGGTTGACTCTGAAAGGTCCCGGATAGTTGGTTCTCTCTCTTGCATCTCTCATCTCTTGAGAGAGATGCAGTAATACCTACCCTGAGCAAGTGAGCATGATCACATTCACACTGAGGCCACAGAAGCCTGAGGGATTCCCTGGGCCAGCATTCAGCCCATTTCACAGCCAAGAAGTCAAGACTCATCTACAAAACTAGTGTCATCAACACAATCTAGGCAGTCAGGGCCAAAGTGTAACAAATGGTCTCTGAGCTCCGGTTTCATTCGTCAGGGACCATGTGACTCATAGGAGGTCTCAGATTTAGAACAGACCTACTAACGACCATTGCACAGCACAGTCTGTATTGTTTTTGTGGTCATCTCTGCAAAATATTACCATCTCTGCTCTCCAGAGAAACTGTAGCAAGCACTGGGGTGTCTGCTCTCCAAAGAAACTGTAGCAAGCACTAGGGTATTTGTTCTTTGGGATAAGGGCGTGGGGCTCAAAATAAAGCCTCAACTTGAACACTTTTTCTCATATGAACACATGTGGTACTCACAGCCTTGTAAGGAAGGGACACACACACACACACACACACACACACACACAAGCACGCACAGTACCACTTTCTGCACACCAGTCACGGTTCCAAACTTGAGGTTATATCGATACATCCACACACAGAGCCAACCTTGTTTCCTCAGGGCAGAAGATAACCAGAGCTCAGGGTCTCAGAACCAGGAGCTTACAGACCAGAAGGCTTGTCTCTATATTATATTCTTAATCCCCAACCTACCCTTTAGGAGTGTCCCTGCCCTAGCTACCCCATGGTATCCACAGGTTAGACGAGACAGTTGAACGGGAGGCCGTGTCTGTGGGGCACACCTCCCCAGGGCACAGCATGAAGGGACCTCTGCAGTCAGTTACCATATACTCTTAAGCTGAGTTTATACCTCAGTCTCAGAGGCAAGGGCAGAGTGCATCCGGTCTCTGCCTTCATGGAGTTGAAAGGCTGAAGAACAAAGACTGGCAAATGCCTGCATCATTTCATCCACAGCCTGCCATGAGCTTTCATCCATGGGTCCAACACAGACTATGAACTAGCATCCGTCTCTCTCCTAACTGACTTCCATGGCTGCTGGGAACCAGCAGGCAACTTCGTCCTGGCCCCATGGTGCATACATACCCACCCCCTACCCCTTTTGCTACAAAATATTAAAATCAATGTCATGTGCTTTGGCCTCATCTTAAGTAAGCGCTAACCGCTTGATAACTCCCTGAAGCCTAATTACTCACTACTGTGCCAGCACTCCTGGCCGCTGTTTGTTTTCTCTCTCCCCTGGGTCAGCCATGGAGTGAGGCTTGGCTTGCTGGTAAGCATTCCTCCAGGTATGGACGTGGTGCTGTGACTTTTAAAGAGTATTGACAGCTTCCTCCGCTTAGCTGTCCTTCCGTGCTGCCCTGTCTCTTCGAGGGCAAGCTCCTTCCTTCAAGTCTCTACCCCCTTGATCAAGAGGACCTTTGGGCTCAGAGCTTTGTACAGAGCCAAGCAGGCAGACAGACATCTGGAAATGAGTGTTGTATTACGGTTGCTTTGAGTACAGGGCTGGTAATGTGCTTTTATAGATGCATCAGAGGAAGCTATGGGATCGTAACCTGGCATGATACCATCCCACCTGCCAAGGGAGGGCTCCCGTTCCTTCCTTCTCAGACACCTAGTGGACTCCTATTCCTTTCCTTAGGAGGATATCCCCAACTTTCCCAAGAGAAACACTGAAAAGAATCCAGCATGGATATTTGTGTGGTGTGTTTAAAGTGAAATGCAGTGTTCCAGTACTTCCTTAAGAATGGGCCACATCAAACACAAAATTCCCATCTTAAGTCTGTGACTCCCGTGTGGAAT
>JADRCC010561552.1:486-14586 GCA_019843855.1 Hylomyscus alleni
GGGGCTACCTCCACACAGGGATTCAGAACATCTTTTTAGTCAGGTGTGGTGATGCACACCTATAATCCCAGCCTTCAGGAAAAGAGAAATTCACCCTCATCTCTCATGTGGAGGTTATCACTCAAGAGCCCGGACATGAGCAGGGTATCCACAGACGTGTTCATCAAGAGCTGCGAGCCCCATAAAGCTACATGCAGAGGCTCACACTTGGGTGCATCTATTCCGAGGGAGCTGATCCACAGCTTTCCAGAGATTCCCGTAAAGGTCTGTGACTGCCACAAAAAGGTCAACAGACTATGCCCAGCAAACCATGATTGGTGTGAACACCCGACCACAGTGTTGAGATCTGGTTTCCCTCACTGTCTCTTGCGTGTAGCTGGGTCCCTAGCTTATAAAGGGTAAGTAGGGTTTCAGGACTGGCAGAGCTGTGGAGAGCAGGGGTATACTCCAGAATAAGGAGATAGGAAGGAAAGAGCATTTTCATCACCAAAATAAATATCTGTGTATACTAACCAGGCATCAGGCTCTGGCCCAGACTTTTAAAAACCTTAGGTTACAAAAAAGAATGCCTTCCCAGCCTCTTGTTCCCTGGGACAATACCGCAAATCAAAGTCCCTAAATGTAGATATAAGTCACCCAGGGCAATTCACTGCAATCCCCAGATCGAGCTCAAACTTTAGCTGGCAGTTGCCTAGCAACAGGTAACCCTAAAGACATATTACCAACCCCCGGTGTCAAAAGGGCATTTTGTGGCCACACTGGTTCTAAAAACAAGCCTGTATGTAAGCCTGTCTGCCAGACCTCTGTGGAGCTGTTGGACAAAGGTGTACACCCCTCGGTGCAAAGGAGGCTGGGAGGGGGAGCCAGGAAGCTGGGTAGCTAGCTGCAAGTTTGCCCACCATTACACAGCATCAGGCAGAAAGCAAGAGTTGCCTCTTCAATTCCTTCTTCAGATCACACAGCAATTAATCTGCCAAGAAGTTGCTCAGCTGATCCCAGCCATGCCTAAATAAAGAAGCAGTCCATGACATGAAGACTGGGCTGAACCTATCTCCAGTCTGCTCTAGAGCCGGCACCCTTAGTAGCAGCAAGAATCTGCTCTTCCAGATGCAATGTCACACAGTTGCAGCCACAGAGAAGCTGGGGCAGGATCCACTGAGCCCAGACTGTGCTACACAGTAAGAATCTTGTCTTTTGTTGTTGTTGTTGTCGTTGATTAGGGATTTTTATTGTTGTTTGGTTGCTTTGACGTTTTGCCTTTTGGTGTTTTGTTTTGTTTGAGACAAGGTCTCATTATGTAGTCTTGGCTGAGCCTGGAACTACGAATATCCAGCTGTCCTTGAATTCATCGAGATCTACCTGCCTCTGCCTCCTGAATACTAGAACTAATGGTGTGTGCCACCACACCTGGCCCCATCTATTATTTCAATAATAAAAAGTGGGCTAGAGAGATGGCTCCATGGTAAAGAGCACTGACTGCTCTTCTGAAGGTCCTGAGTTCAAATCTCAGCAACCACATGGTGGCTCACAACCACCCATAATGAGATCTGACGCCCTCTTCTAGTGTGTCTGAAGACAGCTACAGTGTGCTTAGCTATGATAATAAATCTTTAGGCCGGACGGAGAGAGACCGACCAGAGCAAGCAGAGGTCCTGAATTCAAATTCCCAGCAACCACATGATGGCTCACAACCATCAATACAGCTACAGTGTGCTCATATGTACACTGTATTATTTAAATAAATAAATAAATAAATCTAAAAAAAGAGAATAAAAAGCAATGGACTGTAGGTGACACTATAGTGGATGGGATGATGAACCTCAAACTACAACTCAAAGTGAACCCCAGGAAGCAGATTTGAGCCACCTACCCACCACCTCACACCTTCAGAGCAAGCACAAGGGCCGAAGGACCTCACCTTCCACAACGCAGAATTTCTTCTTCTCTTTTCTACTTTTCTGTACTTATCCTCAACTTTCTTCCTTTCTTTTTAATGAAAAGCTCGTAAGCTCTGTCATCTAAGAGTCAAGTGAAATGTGAGCTTTCAAAGACAAAGTCTATGATCCCAACCATCATAGTACCCACCACTGGAGTGGACCTTCTCTGGAACCCATCCTCCCATCTTGGGGAAAGGGCTTGGAGGTAGGGGGTCAGGGGCAAATAAACAGACTCATCCAAAAGCTATTCAGGAAGAGCAAATGCACAAGTCAAACAACAACGAATAAGGGGATATAAATCTAGATAAAATATTAAAATCATTAAATGGCTGCTGCTCCCTGAAGATTGGGAAAAATGAAGAGAGTTAATTAAAAGCAATCTCCATGCACTGCTGAGCCGGCCAGCCCTGATAAATGAACAGCTGGGGCTGCAGTGGAGGGCAGACAGGGGCTGGGGAGGGGGCTCTGCACGGAGAGGCCTGTGACGGGGAATTGAACACAGGGACTGAAGTTTCATGTTTTATTAAATATTTTATGACTGCTGAATAAAGTTATTCTTTAGAGACAGAGAGAGAGTAGAGAGAGAGAGAGGGCTGAGGGGACACCCCTTATGGATGAAGCAGTATTGTTTGGTTTCAAACACATTTGGGGCATTTCTGATATTGTCCCCAAATGCAATGGCAGATAAAACATTGTCTTGGAAAATCTCTCTACAAAAGCTTGGGGTTTTGTAAAGGTTTGTGGCAAACAGCACCCAGAGAGGAAAGGATACAGACAGGAGTCGGAAAGAGACAGAAAACAAAGACACAAAAGACTTTCAAACTTTTACTAATCCAAACTAGACTTTTAACACAAAACTAAAGTCAATAGAAAATGCACCCCTTCCTCATCTTTTTTTCTTTTTCCTTGAGTCCTTTTTCTCTGCAGCCAAAGTTTGGGGATTTTATCATTTTGCTTTTAAATTTTTTATAATACTCAGAATTTCCAAGCCCAGTTGAAGTCCAAAGACTGGCAACTTTTTAACTGATAGAATATGGAACCCTTCTGGATTCTGAGGGAAGCCCTCAGTCCTTCCCTGATGAAAACATAATCAAAGGAAATGATTGGAGGAGTGTTTTTCTCCTCCGTAGAACTGGGACGGGAAGGGGAGGGTGCGTGCATCGGGGAAACATAAGGGCTTACGTGCTTGGATATGCATTTTAATTAGGTGGACAGAAGCGGCTGCCTGTTAATTTTTCTTGCTTGTTTCCACTTAGCATTCATCACAGGCAGAACCACCATAGAGCGCTCCCACGATAATAGATGGTTCTGCACTGGCTAAGTCCTCAGGGAAAATAATTAGCAAGAGAGAATATATTCTCTCCACTCCCAATGTCCCAGACACCTTCCCTGCCCCCTAATCGCCAGCAGAAGTTGCCTCCTCCTCTCGCCACCTCACCCTACCCCAATGACAGTGGTCTTCCCGGGAGAGGACAGTCCGCCTTCTGTTTCCCAGGCACTTACCACCGAAGAGTAAGACTCTAGAAGCCCGACACAGAAACCAGAGGTCCTTCTGGAAGTAGAGGCTTCTGGATGCAGATGGGAAGGGCATTTGGCTGTAACCAGGACAAGATGAAGGATGCGCCTAAGTGAGATCCAGTGAGACTATTCCCACTGGGCTCAACCCAACGGTGATCATGGAAAGTCATTGCAAGGAGTCTGATGGAATTAGGGATGACTTTCTACTCAATTTCCTTCTAAAGGACCCTTGTAGCTTGCTTCAAGATTATATATGAAGCCTCTCCAACGCTAGTTACGCTCTCCAACATAACTTAATGATTCAAACACATCAGGAGCCTTTACATCCAGTTTTCTATAAATAAGATGTCCTATTTCACTGCCTCCTGTATCAGTGGCTTCCCTTCCTTTCTCACCAGCGGATGCAGACTCCAGCCGCGCCTTTCACACCCTCTTGCTCCTTCATCTTGGTGAAAGGACCCAAGTGTTTTCCTCTACCCACTGCCCTTCCCATGGCTGTTGGTCCTGTGGATGGACTCAGCTCAAGGCTCCCAAGGGGAACTGGGAGTTTCTCTAGACTTCATCTTCATGCCTGTTTCAAATCTAGACAGTGAAACCTGCCTGAGCTCCCAGGACTGCTGCGGCACAGTCTGATGAGCAAGATTTGCATCAAAGGGCTGGCGAGATGGCTCAGCGGTTAAGAGCACTGACTGCTCTTCCAGAGGTCCTGAGTTCAATTCCCGGCAACCACATGATGGCTCACAACCATCTGTCATGGGATCCGATGCCCTCTTCTGGGGTGTCTGGAGACAGCGACAGTGTACCCATATGCATGAAACAAAAAAGATTTGCATTAAAAACAATGATTAGATACGATGCCAGCGGCATGTCTTTTGGATAATGTTTAATAGACCAACCATGGTGGCCCAGACCTCTGACCCCAGTCACTCAGGAGGCAGGCAGGCAGGCGATAGCTGGTCAGAGATGATCTCAAAGGAAGCATGCTGGGTATGTGGCTCAACAGAAAACTCACCTATCATGTGATCGCCAGCATCACACGCTCACATCTAATGGACTCGGCCATCATCGACTCGGAGAATGACTCTGTATATGACAGAGAAATTCAGCTCTCCCAGGAACACCGTACACTTTCCACTTTCTAAAAAGTTTTATTTTACTTGGGTCCTTGAAGGATAAGTGGAGGCTTGGGCAGGGAAAGAGTAAATAAATAAGCTCTCCCCCTATGCAAAAACAGGCTCCATTTTTGTTTATTTCCTGAGGTTTTTTTTTTTTTCAGTATATGTGTATGAGTGTGTGTCCATGCATGCATGGGTGTGTGTATGTGTGTGCACACATGCACATATGTGCACCCATGGGTAGGTGCATGGATGCATATATGTAATATCTGGGGTATCCCAGGCTTACTTCTAACTCACTGTGTAGCTGAGGATAGCCTTGAACTCCCCTGCTTCTGCTTCCTGGATGCTGAGATCTTAGGCAAGCGCCACCATGCCTCATTTATGCAGCGCTAGAGTTCAGACTCAGGGCTCCATGTGTTAAACCAAGCACTCAACCAACTGAGGCCCATCTTCAGACCTGTGTTGTGACTTGACTTTATTTTGTTTTGTTTGAGACAGAGTCTCATTCTGAGGCCCCGGCTGGCCTTGAACTCCCAAGGGAGCCGCCAATCTGTCCTGTCATCCCAGGTGCTCCCTCCTTCACCATGGTGACAGATTTCCCTCATAAGGAATTCTTACCCTCATGGCAAAGGTGGCACAAGGGGCCATGCCTGGAGTTAGGGATGGGAGAAGTGGGTCTGGAGATTCCCAGCTTCCTAGGCATTTACCACTGCCCAGACACTAGCGCTATACCTAGAGAAGGGGTAGGGAAGAGGCCAAATTCCGCAACACTATTAACATTGTTTGAGGTGTTATAACGGGGAGACAGCCTGTGCCATCTATAACTGCAGCCTCTGATTTGTAAAGAATCCGAAGATAGAGGCAATCCAGGCCTCTACCCAAAAGAACTGAACACAGGGACTCTGAGCAGTTACTAACACAAAAAAAAAAAAAAAAGAAGAAGAAGAAAAAAAAAAACGTTCACAGCAGCTTTCTTTGCAACAGCCACGAATGGGAATGGCCCAAGTGTGCAGTAGCAGATAAATGGATAAACAAAGTGTGGCCTATCTGTTCAACAGCCATAAAAAGGAATGCAGGTCTGACAGACGCCCACTGCAACAGGGACGGCGCCTGAGACATTGAGCAGAGTGACATAAGCCAGACCCAAAAGGGCAAACAGAGCAGTTTCCATTCATATGGAATCCTTAGGCAGAAAGCAAAAGGACGCTTGAGGAAGCAATGATTTTTGTCTGGTGCTGAAGCCTCGACCATACAAGCCCCTGCCCTACCCCTGAGCTATAACCCAGCCCAGAAAGGTGTTTAAGGAGTATACAAAGTTTTGTTCGGTTTGATGAGAAAGTTCTAGAAACAATGGTAATGGCTGACCAATAATTATCAGCGTGTTTAATGTGGGCTAGCAAGATGGCTAAGCGAATAAAGGTGCTTGTCACCAAGCCTGACAGCCTGAATTCAATCTTTGGGACCCCCATGGTAGGCAAAGAGAAGAGACTCCCACAAGTTGCCCTTTGACCTTCATAAGCATAAGGCATACCAGGGTATGTCTTCTCATGTGAATATGTACCCCATACACAATAAGTATTGTTAAACTATAGTTAATGCCACCGAACTGCATGCCTTAAAAATGGCATGCAGTTTTTGTTTTTGTAGTCGTTGTTTTGATTTGGGGGGGGGGGGTTTTTTGTTTTGTTTTTTTTTTCAGGACAGAGTTTCTCCGTATAGCCCTGGCTGTCCTCGAACTCAGAGATCTGCCAGTCTCCCAAGTACTTGAATTAGAAGAGTGTACCACCGCCACCCTGCTAAGATGGTGTATTCTCTACTATGCCTATCTTATCACAGGTTTTAAAAAGTAAAAGGGACACCTGTCTGCTAAGGATCAACTATGTCACTTTTCTTTTGGCTTAAGACTTAGAATTTACCTGCTGGCGTCTGCAAAATTGCTGATAAATTCTGCAAGCCCTCCTTCCTCCTTTAGGCTTGCAGAAAATTGCCAAGGGAGGTTTCAACGACAGAAAAGCCCGATAATAATCCCCCAGTGGAGTCTACAGCGTCAATAAAGGAAAGACGATGAAATTCCAAACTGCGTGCTGATGCCCGCACAGGTATCTCTTCTCCTTGTGGGTGCCCCTACTTCCGCAGGAGTAGCACAAGCTGCGCTTGAGAGAGCTCAGTGAGCCATCAGTACAGGCCCACAGGCTTCAGAGCACTTAGCAACTGGGTGCTTGTGGCTGTGCAAATGAAAAAGAAGCAAGCCCCTTTTTTTACCTCCATGTCATTTGGGCTGGGTACCACGGTAAAGGAAGGTCAGGTTCCCGCCTGACCTTCCCTTTCTCCTCGGCCTCTGGTTGTATGACTAAAAAGGAAAGCCCACATTTGAACAGCCTGGTCACCTGGTCCTCAGTCTTAGGTTCTGAGAAGGAGTAGGATGCTCCATCATGATAGAACCCTACGTGGGAGCCCTATGTGGCAAGACTGGACCCCAAGGAGTGAAACCACATTAGAGCCTCTAGGTCTTAACAGTTCCCCTCCAGAGCAACACCTTAGAAACACCTTAGAGCCTGACCACTAACTGTCCTTCCCACCACAGTAAGAGCTAAGAAGTTCTTTTGTTTGAGTTTTGGTTTAGTTTTGTTTCATATGCTGGGGAGAGGGGGGACGCATTGTTTTAACATAGGATCTCACTATGTAGCCTTGGCTGTCCTGGAACGCATTATGGTAAACCAGGCTGGCCTAGAATTTACAGAGACACCCCCCCCCCGCCCGTCTCTGCCTCCCAGATACTGGGATTAAAGATGTATGCCACCGCATCCTGCCAACTGCCAGGAAGTGTTTGACCAGGGAATTATGAAATCACGTGCGTCTCCTCCTCCTAAAGGAGCAGGACCCTCTGGAAAGGCCTAAGATGCCTGCCAGAGCCTTTTCTCCTCACCTTACTCCTAAGTCAGCAAAGCTGCTAGAGTCACTGGTGAGAAGAGACAGCATTTGAGACAGGCTGCAATGATGGTGGGGAAAGGGTGAGAAACAAGAAAAGCTTTCTGGTAGCGACTTTGACTATGTGTACCACAGGTAGCAGGTCCTTGAGATGAGTAAGAATGACAAGGACACAGATCTCATTTCACAGCATCCTGAGGTGAGCACGGTCCCCGAATTCAGGACTGGGCGGGAGGAAAGAGATAGAGGGGACACTTAAAGGAGAATTATGTGTCACGATTGTTCTCCAGGCTCAACCACTGAGTTCTAGAGACTCAGTGACAACTATCTGAACCCATTACTAGGAATACTGAGTCTAGGGCTGGAGAGATGGCTCAGCGGTTAAGAGCACTGACTGCTCTTCCAGAGGTCCTGAGTTCAATTCCCAGCAACCACATGGTGGCTCACAACCATCCATAATGAGATCTGACGCCCTCTTCTGTGGTGCCTAAAGACAGCTACAGTGTACTTACATATAATAAATAAATAAATCTTTTAAAAAAAAAAAAGGAATACTGAATCTGAACCCCTAGGCCTCCCTGCTCCACAGAACGCTGTCCTCAGCCTCCATATCGCTTCGCTTCCCTCTCTTCCCTTGCCACTGACCCCCCCCCACACACACACATATATACACTCTAGTGTTCACAAACATGCAGCTCAGACATTCTCCACACTGCACTTCTCTAGCTCCCCGCTTCCCCCAGAAACACCTCCTAACTCTGGCTTTTAAAACTCTAATGCAAATCACAGGCCTCAAGAAAGCCTTCTCCTGGTGACAGTTTTATGAGGCTAGCTCTGTTCATCCATATGGTCTGACAGACTGTGAAACACCAGTAACCTGACCAATAAGAAAAGCAAGTCATACAAACACCACCACACCCCACCCCTTCTCAGTCACCCCCCACCCCCCCCACCCCCTGCAGCTAAGAAAACTTGCGAACTGGAAACCGTTCATCTTGCGGGGCTCTTCTGCAGTTAAGCAATCATCTCTGGGCTCCCAGACCACACAGTAGTTTGATCCACTCACCCATCCTCTCCTCCCTACCCCCTGGCCACTCTTCGTCTTTCCTCGTTAAATACCTTCATACTTCAAGACTATTTAAAATAGGTTCGTGCTTATATAAGACTGCCGTTGGAAAATGGCAGCAGGGTAAAAAAATAAAATAAAATATTTTGGTGCCTGTGGGATTTTTTTTGGTCTGTGGTTTGCCACACTTGGCTACATTTCTGCCTTCGAGTGACTTTCAAAAAAACTCAAAAACCGCAAAAGTTACTTTGCTCAGGTTAGTATAATGAACAGGGCCCTGGATCCTGGAGCTTTTTGATGACCCAGCTTCCATCAACAAGGCTATACTTTGAAAGATGGGTATCAGCCTCAGTTTCTATCTTTTTTTTGGGGGGGGGGGTATGTGCTCAAAACAAAGCATGGTGACCATTGCCTTATGTTTGGCTATGACCTGAGAGGATATAGAAATATTACAGTTTTTTAATGGCCAAATCTAAATTCAACTACCTGCATGCTTCCAAAGAGTCAAAGGAAGATGTAAACTCTCCAGGTCAATCACCATGGGATCCCAGTTGCCTTTATGGGTCTGAGATGTCCATGGGGGGCTACAGACCCTGGGACAGTGCCTCTCCCTTGGATTCTGACAGAAACCAATTCCCTTTGTGGATATGGACATCTCAAAATAATAATGTTATTAAAATATAATATATAAGTTATTAAAAATAATGTGTGCTCATGAAGTTTGGAGACTTTAGGGCTTTTTTTTAAAGAAGATTTATTTTATTCTGCCAGATTCTGATGCCAGGACTCAGGGAGTCAAAGGCAGGTAGATCTGTGAGTTTGAGGCCAGGCTGGTCTACAGAATGAGCTAGCTCCAGGACAGCCAAGGCTATACAGGATAACCCTGTCTCTAAAAACCCAAAAGGTAAATAAATAAATAAGGATTTACTTTATCTGTGTGTGTGTGTGTGTGTGTGTGTGTGTGTGTGTGTGTTCCTGCAGAAGCCAAAAAAGGGTGTCGAATCCCTGGAACTTGTAGAGGCATTGTAAGGTGTTCTATGTGGGTGCTGGGAACCAAACTCAGGTCCTCTGGAAGAATCACCAGTGCTTTTTAACTCTCCCCACATTCCTGTTTGTTTTAACACTGATGACTAAAGAAAGAGAGAGATGGTAGTGGTCAAGCTCCTGTTGGCTTAAAGGGTCCTTTTCCACCAAGGACTAAAATAATGTCCATAAAAGGCTGCAAATTCACAAAGCCCCAACCCCGCTGTTCTCCCCGTAGTCCCTCCTTACCACCCCTTTCCCAACCAAAATAGCCAAGACAAGATTAGGGACCAGGAATGTGAGCCCCTGACCCTTCCTCTCTGATAATTAAACTGCCTGCCTCAGCAAGAGTACGGTCTGGCTTTTAACCTTCACGTGCCCCAAAGCCACTTTAGATTAGAACACACATCCACATCAAAGAATGGACAGAGAGATAAAGACCTGACCACATCAACTATACACACGAGCCATGTTGAGTATTGAACAAGTAAACATTTCTTTCTCTTAAGAATTATGCCCTTAATAATAAAGCAAAGATATCAACAAGTCCCTCCAAGCCAGAGTAACTCTCTACAAAGTAAAGTTTTGATGCAACTGTGTACAAGGAATCATAGTTATAAGCGTGACTAAACAGTTTAGCTTTCTCACTGTTTATAATCAAACAATTAAAGTATTAAAGCCCTAACTAGAATAATTAAGTAATAATAGCATTTATTCGCCTCTGAGCCCGGAGTTATAAAAATAGACACATATGTACATGATCGAGTCTGGCAGAAGGTGGCAGGCATTCCCAGTTAAGTGCTCCGAGCAGAGTTTCGATAAGTTACTGAGAGATTAAAGTGCTGTTGGCAGACATGGGGGAAGGTGAGCAACCTAAACTAGTATATTGAGATCTTACAATAAAAACATTATAGGGCAGGAGAGATGGCTCAGCAAGTAAGAGTGTCTGCTTTAAGCCTGTTCAATCCCTGGGCCACACATAGTGGAAGGAAAGACCCCATTCTGAATGTCCTCTAACAACACACACACACACACACATGCACACACACACACACATGCACACACACACATGCACACACACATACACACACACACGCATACACACACATACACTAGTTCCAGCACCTCACCTGCTCAAGACATACACACATAAAATAGTAACTTTTTTTTTTTAACTAGGGTCTCTCTATGTAGCTCTGGCTGCCCAGAACTCATTATGTAGACTAGGCTGGACACCATTTCAGTCTCCTGAGTACTGGGGTTAAAAGCATGTGCCACCAATGCCCACCTAAGATACGTGATTTTTTTTTAAAATTTAAGCATTTTATTTCCCAAGTACACAGAAATCGACAAGTACCCAACATGTACCTTACAACCATGCCTTTATCAAATCTATCCCCGTTCACTTCCTGTGTCTACAGGAGCGGAGGATGACACTGACAACCTGCGCTCTCAGTGTTGTAGCTGCTAATTTAAATAGCAGGCAACTCACATTTACACATCATACATGTTCGTCAGTGCCTCTGAATTCTATTTGTCCAGATGTGACTTGCTTAGCGGTAGGGCCACCTGCCGAGTCCCTTTCTGATCTAATCTGGCCTGGCAGCTCCTGTTTCTGCCTCTAACACCCTGTTGGGCAGTAACAAGAAGTTAAAGGCTAAAATGGAGAAGCCAGCCTGTCAGCTTCAGAGAGGAAGGGGTGAAAGCAACCAGGAAGGAAAGGGGAGTTGAGGGGAGATCAAAGGCAGCCAGGAAGAAAGGCAAACTACTAAGAAAGGCTGTTTTCAGGCACTTGGGACCCTAAAGAAGACACCCCCACCCCACGCAAAGCAAAGAGATTCAAGTTGAGCCATCCAGTCATCCAGCGAATTGAATTATTGAATGCCCCACATGGAAAAAAAGCTAGCAAGATGAAAAGTGACCCATAGTCTGTGACACAGCCCTGCACAGGGTGGCATGAAAGAAATCCGAGCCGGCTTCTTCCCAACACTGCAACTACTGCTACTTATCCCCAGGCCCAAGAGGAAATCTTTGTGTGACCAGTTTCTTCTGTCCCTGATGTCGCCTTTTTAAGACGAGAGAGGCTGCTTGCTCCCGAGAAAATGCTAATGTGGTTTGGAAGCTCGGGTTCATTGTCAGGAGGGGCACACAAGGATAAACACGTAAGCTCTCCAAACCATTCTCCTCACTCCTCCCTGCCCCCCCCCCATCCATCCCTACGGCTTGACGTGTTGCTACGCTTTGTTCTAATTTGGCCCATGCATAATTTATTCACGTGTGTTTTGTTTCCTGATCCGCAACTTCTAAAAACAAACGGAATGTATAAGATGTTTTATTAAACAAGTTGTTTTTAAAATAATAATAATCATTGTAAAAAGCAGATGGCCTCAGTCTCCCGGTAACGACGTGTGTGCTCCTGCGTGCGGAGTTTTTCAAATGTCCAGAGTGCAAATCGCTTGGCCGATTGGGGTTATTGTTTACACTCTTAGCCCTCGGGGGAAGAGGACGGGTTGCAAAAGGGGGAGGCTAATTATAAGTGACCACTCGACTTCCTCGGAGGGAAGGCAGGCGAGGTGTTGTGAGTGAGCGAGCGCCCGCGTGCGTGAGCCAAAACGGAGTTACAAATGCATCCCACGGCAAGTGTTTCCAATTATTAAGGGATACAAGTGTAATTCAGAACTAATTCTGTTAACTGAGATTGGCCACCTTCTAGCTTCTCAGTTCCTCCCGCACAATTTCCTATATATGCACGCTTCTGTGCCAGGAAAAAAAAGGGGGGAAAGATCCAGGGAACCCTGGAGCGTGGAGCTCCTGCGCGCGCCCGAGCGTAAGCCAGCTCCGGGGCATCAAGGATGCCGCTTTGCCAATGAGGAACCCGGTACACATAGCAAATAGATCTCTCTGACTTCAGTTTACCAGGCAGCATCAGATCGGCTACGTGATTTCGGCTGGAAATGAGGAAACTGCAAATCAGCTGTGTGGGTTCTGGAGAAACTCCCGACACCAGTGGTGTGGCGGCGGGAGTCCAGCGAGGACGCGGAGAAGTTACGCCCATTTATTCTGCCATAAAACATTTTCTCTCCTAGGAGAAACGCTGTCGTGAGTGCAAAGTGGCTGAGCTTCCGAACGAGAACGGGAGCCAGGAACTCGCATCAAGCTCAGCCTCCTCCGTCCTTACAGCAATATCTCGTGGAAACTCCGAGATCTGGGACATCCCTGCCCTATTCCTGGTTGTTGGCTGGTGTAAACCCAGCGGGTTCTCCCTACGCGTTTCTTGGCCCTAGGAATCCCACACACACTCTCTCGCCGCCGCCCTGCTGCTCCCCAAAGCGAATGGTGTTTTCAACTCCCAGAGCCAGGGTCGCTGTAGCGCGCAGCTAACAGAGCCAAGATCGACCACCGACACACACCGGGAAGAATTGGTACTAAACACCCACGCGCACCCTCCGACTCCCGGAGGCTTTCATCAGGGCGGGGAAGTCCTAGTACACCGGGCACCCACCTGCCCGGTGCCCACGCCGCGCCGCGATTCCCAAGGATCCACCCTCTGCCAACATCCCTGCCAATAGCGCCCCTTGAGAGCCACACTAGTTTTCCGAGGCCACCCCGGGCTCCGCGATCACCCGCGGACTTGGCGGCTTCATATTCAGTCCACCGACTGGATGGATGGAAGGAAGGAAGGAAGGAAGGAAGGAAGGAAGGAAGGAAGGAAGGAAAGGAGGGAGGGAGACGGGCGAGCATGCAGCTCCGATCAGGAACCGGCCCCCGCGAATCTTTGCGCAGCCCGCCCCCCTCTGTCCGCTCAAAGTCTCCCGGAGGCACCTGCCCCTCGCTGTCGCCAGAGCCCTACACCGCCGCCTCGGCTTTCTACCCAGAGCAGGCAAGCACACCATTGATAAGACCTGCAGTTTCCCTGCCTCCATATCAACCCCAAGTTAACCCAGATCGTTAATTTACTAGAGCCAGTTAGCCTACAAATACACAGACACACTGGCGACCGCCCGGAGCGCCTGCCTGATCCCCGGCTGCCGGAGTGGAAAAGCCCGGGGCAAGCACCTGGGCCCCAGGACTCCCGGGACCCGCCGCTCCGCGCGCTGTCCTCCCAACTCCGGAAGGTTTACACAAACTCCCTGCGAGAGCTCGGAAGGCAGAGCGAACGCCTTGCCAAACTCCGCAGCCGCTGCGGTCGCTCGGCTCGCCCGAGTGGACGAACGAGCCGCGGGGCCGGGGAGACTCGGGCTTGGAGCGCAGGGCTCGGCAGAGCGCACGACGCGGTCCCTGCCCTGAGCTCCGGCCAGGCTCAGCCAGCCCCGCGCGGCGCCGGGAGAGGCCAGGGACTCCGGGGACCGTGAAGACCGGAGCTGCTCACGACCCCCGCAGCTCCGGAGCCTGCGCCGCCGCTCTGCGCTCCCTCCCGGTCCCGGTCAGCCAATTAAGCAGAACACAAATGTAACAATTTTCTTTTTGTTAATTGCATCTCCTGACATTTCTGCGCGCTGGGAGGAAAAAA
>JADRCC010561556.1:0-16080 GCA_019843855.1 Hylomyscus alleni
TAGACACAAATATATACTGTAAATTGATCTAAATAACTATAGCGAGTTAGTAGAATGATCACATTTTTGAAAAATTAAATTCCCACACATTTTAAGGATTACTAGACATGGATTCAGAATTGAAGCATGGTCCATCAAGATGGGTGACTGGGTAAAGTACTTACTGTTCAAGATTGATGACTTGAGTTCAATCCCCAGAACCAATGGAAATGTGGAAGAGTAGAACATCTCGACAAGATTGTTGTCTGACCTCCATATATGCACCTCCACACTCACTGACCACACACACACACACACACACACACACACACACACACACACACACACACGATTTTAGAAACAAATAAGGATAGCTATTTCCTTAGAACCTAGAACCCCACTGTGGTCCATGGGTAAAAGTTTGTCAAAGTGAGAGTTTGTGGTGCTCATGTGAGAACTGGAGCGGCAGCTCAAGCTCAAGTTTGACTCACAGAGGCACAAAAAGGTCTATAGTCTGCTCCAGCTAAAAGACCCCCGTAGGGAGACCCCCCACTCGAGTCTCGGGAAAACGTGCACCCAAGGAAACATGAGAGACCATCTTGATGCAAACACATGAGGCAGTTTAATATCAGAGCTCCAGGAGCTCCAGGCCAATACATATCTCACACAGGAGACAGAGGAATTGACCACAAGGCTCAGGAGTTAGGGGTTTATATAGGGAATAGATCTTGGGGAACAAAAGAATCAGCATAGCTATACATGATTGGCTAATTCAAACATAAACTATAGTACGTGCAGATCAGAGCACAGAGGAATTCCTAAGGGTGGTGCTATTCTGAGTGGCCTGCTAGTTATGTCTAACAACTTGTTTTTTGTTCAGGCCTTGTCCAGATATGTCCTTGGCTTGACCCACTATGGCTCTTTCAAGCTTGTAATTTAGTTAGCACAGGCCTCAATTTGAATTTTCCTTTCACAGCTACCATCAAAGACTTGGAAGAAATGGATGAGGATGATGCCTAATTGATTCCCATTAAACCATTATTGACTGCCTACTCTGTGTAAGAGATTGCTCTACTGAGTCATGAAGAGAGGATATCAGGTTTCTGGATAGTCAGACACTTGTTCAAGAATGGGAAGTCTTGTGACAAGGAAGTCTGCAGGAAAGGAAAGTGGGTAGGCAAATACTGAAGATGCTTGTGTTCAGTGTGAATGTTCAACAAAGGCATTCCCACTCCCTGCACTGGAGGTTTTTACAATCACTAGACATAGTGACATGCTCTATCAGTGGTATCTTTTCTCCAGGCCATCCAATTGGTTGTCAAAACAACTTTTGTTCCACTTTGGTTGGAAGAATGGAGGGTGTATATGGGCTCCGTGACATAAATTCCCCCTGCCAAACCTGAACTGGCTGGTGATACCATTCCTAACCTAATCTGAAAATGCTGAGACCTGTTATGGAATCCTCCATATGTCACCATGCTTCTGGCAGCCACCAAATCACTTGGTGGCATAATGATTACATGGTCTGTTTCCATCCTGGAGATGATACAGACTCATTCTCATTGGAGTGAAAACACACTCTGGATGTCTTCCTGGCCCATACTGCTTTGGCCAGCAACACCATCTGTGGACTTCATCAATGGCATACCCAAGGGTATTTACAGCTCCTGTCAAGAAACTCACTTCACAGCAAAGGAAATATACCAGTAGGCTCAAGTCCATAAGATTTAATCCTCATTACCTGAAAACCATCGGGTTATCTGAAAATAAGTTGCTGCTGTAGGGGAGTAAAACAATATTCTCAGTGAGTTGGGATATAAGACTGCAACCTAGATCTCTTGGGTTCTTTATATCACTGAACCAAAATGTGAGAAAAAACTTTGTTCTTTCATTTGAGGTGATTGGTCTCAATTACCAAGAGGATATTTGAGTTGCTGCTATATAATGGAGGAAATAACTGTATCTGGAACCAAGGGCATTGCCTGGGCACCTATTAGTACTTCATGCCCACAGCAAGTGGAGTCAGAAAACAACAGCACCAGCAACAGTGACAACATAGTATAATTAATAATTTGCATCTTTAGGAATGAGGATCTGGGTCACTCTGCTAATAAAAGAAACCAGGCAGCCAAGGTTCTTGGCTAAAGGCAAGGGAATAAGCAGCCATAAATGCAGACTCTGGTTTCACTGCTAACAGCAGAAATGAATGCTCCAGCCTCATTCATGTGTGCCCATCGCCTGTGTATGATAGCCAGTGTGTGTGTGTGTGTGTGTGTGTGTGTGTGTGTGTGTGTGTGTTTCTGGAGGTTACTTCTGCAATTTTGGTTCTTAGTTAACAGATTACTCAGTGGGACCACTGAGTTGGGAAATCATAACAAAGCAGTAGACTGAGTTCTTGAGTTTCACTTCATTCATGGAGAAATGATGAGAACTCCACCAGTTACATGAAAGATACCTCTGTACTGCTCTACAAAAATATGAATATGTGTAATGGGTGCAGTGTCAATTGAGATAGGGGTGAGCTGTGCCAGCTGTCATGCCTCTCAGCTCCAGAGCCACCATTCACTGTCCTGTGTACACACTTCAGTCCTCCCTGCTGCCTAACCCAGGATTCAGCTTCATTAGTAGGGGGGCCTGCAGGGAGAAGAGGCTTGCTATAGTTTGCAAGTGAAATATCCCAACCAACTAGAGGTTCTTGTGTTTCAAAACATGGTCCCCATTGCAGGTGCTACTTGAGAAGTTGTGAATCCTTTGGGGAATGACTCCAGGCTGGGAGATACAGACCACCAGGACTGGGCCAGTGAGGGTTATTCCCACCTTCAAGTCTGCTCTAGTTCTCTACTCATGGCTTCAGAGGTGTATGCAAGTGGTAGGAGTGCCTCATTGGCCATGCCTTACCTGAGACCCTGTAAACCAGAAAACTGAGCCAGAAGAAAGCTTTTCTCTCTCAAGTCATTTCTCTGTCAGGAATTTGGTCACAAAGTGATACAACCAGCTAATATAGGGCTCTTCTCCCTGGTTCCTGCTTATATAGGGCTCGTCTCCTCTGTCCTTTGTTGAATAGTGCATTCTCTAAATTCACTCAAACCTGTGAGTGTGACCTTATCTCAGAATAAGACCTCTGCTGAGGGATTTAAGATGAGGGCCTATTGGATCAGGATGGGTCCAACCCCATCGACTGACATTCTTATAAGCAGAGAGAGACACAAGACAGAAAGCAAGGTGCCTTAGGGTTACCGCTGCTATGATAAAATGACGA
Source organism: Hylomyscus alleni (assembly GCA_019843855.1). Lineage (NCBI taxonomy): Eukaryota > Metazoa > Chordata > Mammalia > Rodentia > Muridae > Hylomyscus > Hylomyscus alleni. The sequence continues at coordinate 3,239 of JADRCC010561556.1, forward strand.
AAAACAACTTGGGGAGGAAAGTGTTTATTTTGATTACATTTCCACATCACAGTCTATCACCAACAGAAGTCAGGGCAGGAACTTGGAGGCTGGAGATGCTGCAGAGCTTTGTGTGTGTGTGTGTGTGTGTGTGTGTGTGTGTGTGTGTGTGTGTGTGTGTGTGTGTTGCTTACTGGCTTGCTCCTCATGGCTTGCTTAGCCTGCTTTTTTATACACCCCAGGACCACCTGTTCAGGTATGGTACCACCCACACTGGGCTGGACACTCCCACATCAATAGCTAATTAAGACAATATTTCCACAAATTTACCCATAGGCCCATCTTATGGAAGCATTTTCTCCACTTAGTTTCCCTCTTCTGAAATGACTCCAGCTTGTTTCAAATTGACATAAACACTCATCAGCATGGCGTGGGAGACAGAGGCAGAGGGTGTTGTGACCACCTAAAACTACAGAACCTGGAAAGGGGAAGTAGAAGCATGTGCCTGTTCTGGCCTCTGGAAAACTAACTTTTCTTGTTTCAACTTCCCCGTCTGTGGTATTTGTTTTGGCAAGTCTGGCACACCAGTACCTTCCTTGAACTGGTTCTGCAGGGATCAGTGGCCCATGGCAGCCCAAGTACCACCATGCATTTCCAAGGTTCAACAAACTGCTCTACCACCCAGCAAAACCTGGGGCTTAGACCTTCATCCCAGAAACTGGAGCAGAAGCCTAGACTGTTCTACCTGCTTCAGTCCTGTGTGCTCTTCCTGAGTCCAGACAGCATTCTTGTCAGCCTTGTCAGTAGCCCCTATTGTGGTTAATGCTTCTAGTGTCTGAGACAGGTTGATATAACCAAGGCTTTGGTACTCACTGTGTAGCCCAGGATGACCTTGAACTCCTGATCTACCTGCTTCTACCTTCATAGTGCGAACAATACTTGCATATGTCATCATACTCAGTGTGGTTTGTGAGATCAAACCCAGGGCTTGCTCTCTAATGACTGAGCTATGCTTCTTAGTCCCTGGAAAATAATTCTCTAATTTCATTGTCCTGTCTGGTGTTGTATGTGGCTTCTACCATCTGATGGAGTCTTGACTGATACAATGAACTTGGTCTCAGAGTTGGAAGAAATGATTAATAAGCATCTGGACCAGAGCTGGCAAGTAACTATCTTGTCTGTGGCTGGGGCCCTTAGTTCCCTCAGCTTTATGTAGCTTTCCATTTCTCTCTTCACTGCGACTATCCTCTGGTAGGACATTTTACTTCCTGCCCTGCCCTTTCTTTGAAGCCACAGTTTCTCCCCATGTGGCTGGAAGACCAACCACACCAGGGGATGTGATAAAACGCATATTATGGGTTGGGGAGGTTAATGGCTTAGCAGTTAAGAAAACAAACTGCTCTTCCAGAAGACCAGAGTTTAATTTAAAGCATGTGGGCAACACAAATTGAATTCAGTGGGTTTGGTTAATTAGTTCATTTGTTAGTTAATTAATGAAAAAAATGGGGCTGGAGAGATGGGTCAGCCATTAAAAAGTTACTGCTCCTGCAGAGGACCTTGGTTTGGTTGCCAGTACCCATATCAGATGGCCCACAACTGCCTATAACTGTAGTTCCAAAGGATCCGGCACCCCTACAGATATTAGCACATACATGGTACACAAGTAGGCCTGCATGAATACTCATAAATAAAACAAAAATGAGAGTGTATTTCTGTAAGCTCAAGGCTAGTCTGGTCTACGTAGCAAGTTCCAGGCCAGCCAGGGACACATTGAGAAACCTTGCCTCAAGGGGGAAAAAAAGCAAACATGAACTTGGGAAGTCTACTTGATGGTCCTGGTGGGTGTGAGGTAGTGGGGCTTGGGGGTGTAATCAAGACACACTGGATACATGTATGAAATTCTTTCTCAAGGAATAAATTTTTAAAACCAGAAAAAATTGCATAATCCAGGCCCCACCACGATTCTGGTCAGTAATTCTGGGAGTGCTCAGCAACCTGCACTTCTTTTCTTTTCTTTTCTTTTCTTTTCTTTTTTAACTTTTATTGCATTATGATGAGAAAGGTTACATGATTTCAATTTGTCTGAATTTATTAACATTTAAAAACATATTTTAAGTAAATAGAATTAAATCACATTCTTGTTTCCCTTTTGTACCCCAACTCCTCCCAGAGACCCCCTCTTCAATACCTACATTATCTTTTTTTGTCATATTCCTTAAAATTTATAAAATATTATAACAATAAAAATGAGTATTATAAAAGTTGTTTGATATAAAACAACAATCAATTTAACAGTGTTATGTACATGCTTGTCTACAGCAATACTGAAAACACATACATTTTTCTCAGTATAAATTTTAAATAACTCCAAACATATTAACTGTATATTTCAAAATAATACATCACTACTAGTATTTTCATAAACATATAAAGTCTTTTTGTTTGTTTCTTTGGATTCAGTAGAGTTTAAAATCTTTACTTTTATTGTAGTACAAGCCCAAAATAAGAGCAATTTTTAGACATTGGATTTCATTGTAATAAGGCTGTACTTCAATAACCCTCAAATCACCAAAGGATTTTACCTCTATCTTAGCTAAGCTGAGAATTGACAGTTCTGCTGTGCCAAGGAATGAATTGTAGGCACGATTTTTGGATACAGACTTCCTGCTATGGTCAAAACTATTTGACTTGAGTGAGTGACTTTATTCTCAGGCCACAGAGAACAGGTTACATTCATTTAAGAAATGGTGTGTGTATTGATGGTCTATCCATAAAGTCATTCACCAACTGTTTCAATGAACAATGAGCAACCTGCATTTCTAACACCTTGCTGCAGGTGTAGTACGCACCTGCAGAGTGCTCTGTACCTTTTGCAGATGCTTGGTTTCTGCAGGGGACCACTCTTCACTCAATCAATTATCCCAGGTCCTGGCTGGCTAAACAGATGCTTTAAGGGCTGCTGGCTCTTACATTTGGTGCTGTGTGAGGTACATACAAGCCGATTTTCAGCTGCTGATTTTCATACCAGAGCCTTGGCAAACCTCCCTATTTCAATCACATGTAGCATGCGGAGGGCCTGCTGCTGTATTCCTGAGAAAGTCCAAACCAAGGAAAATAATGGTACACTATGCTCATAGCTGCCAGGGACAGTTGTACATGGAGAGAGCCCCAACCTTACTGCCTGAGACTCAGCAATTCCCAGCTTGCAGGGAGGGATCCTGCTGGCCCTGAAGCATGATCAATGTGAGGCTTCCAAGTCTCCACCAATTCCAAGCAACTTTGAAGGATTGAGGGTGCTTCTCCAGAGTCCAGCAGGGACTTGGACCTGGCAGTGCTATTATGACGGTAAATGCTGAAAAAAACCACAGCCCCAAGCTGCAGGGAACAGTCAACAGTCTCACTGGAGTGAGACTACAGAGAGCAGACAAAAATCCAGGCAACAGTGAAGATTCTGAGCAGTGACAGTGTTCACTAAAGGCTTTGTGGAGGTTTTATTTATTTTTATTCAATTTTGTGTATACACACACACACACACAGTCAGAGACCCAACTGTGGTAGTCAGTTTCCTTTCACCATGTGGGTCCCTGGGATTATCCTCAGGTCTTCAGGCTTGGCAACAACCTTAACTACTGAGCCCTCTCACCAGATCCAAGAAGGTTCTAGAATATGTGGCCCTAAGATGACTAAAAAGAGATTACTAAGGAAAATTATGCCCTGAGAATTCATAGCCACTGGCCTCATTTTATGTAGGCTTAGGGACTGAACTAGTATTCACACCACAGCCCTCCCTACCCAGTCTCCACTCAAACCTAACAACTATACTACAAATTTTAATTGAAGGCACATCAGAGTTGGTACCCCTGTCTGAATATACATAACAAAGTCTTAAATAATCTTTAACTTAATTGGTCTCTTAATTACACTTTCAATTCTCTAACTTTTTTTTTTTTAATTTGAGAATGGTGCAAAGTGGTACACACGGAATTAATGTTACTTTGGAGTCTAAAGTTTTATTCTTTTCAGGACTAGTGAATGTGGTACAGGATGTCATGAGGTTAAACAGGGGTCATGACCTATAACCATGTGTTTTCAAGGGCAGACATCTCACAGTTGATAGCGCTCAGGTCAGGAGCAATCAAGATATCCTTCAGTAGCTAAATGACTAACAAATGGTGGGACATCCAGAAAGAGCAATGTTATTCTGTGATACAAAGCATGGCCTCAAAAGACATGAAGCTTCGATGCATGTTCATAAAGTGAAGGAAGCCAGGCTGAAAGGCTGCACACTGTAGGGTCCTGCCAACCTAACACTCCACAAAAGGCAAAATCCCAAAGATAATAAAGAGATGGCTTCAGAGTTAAGAGTACTTGCAGCTCATGCAGAGGACTCAGGTTTGATGTCTCACTCTAACATGGCTCAAAATCACCTGTAAACTCCAGTTCCATATAATGTGATGCCCTTCTCTCGCACTGATGTACAATTCTACAGGCAGGCAAAACATCCATACACGTAAAATAAAAATAAATCTTATTAAACATTAAAATTATGAATGCAAATAAGCCTTTCCTCTTTTTCAGTTGACTGCCTCAGCTAATTCAACATTTTTACAGTAACAGGGGAGAAGAACTCAGTGGCAGGGTATATGAGCTTCCTGAAGTAAGGTGGGCAGTACTGAGGGCTCAGCCCTGTGAGTGCCTGCTGGATGCTGTTTCTGCTATATCTGGTTGCTTGAATCAGACTAAATCCTATTAAAACACAAAACAAATAATTAGACCAAACCCAAACCTATGCAGAACGAATCTGTTAACCCTCTGAGCATTTTAATGTAAGGCTCGAGTCACAGGAAACCTGTTAGATCTCTAAGGGCCAGGAAAAACTCACAAACCAAAAGAGGAAAACATACTGAGCTGTGATCAGTGAGAACATGGAAGGTTCCCCTTGAAGATAATGCTGAAACCCAGTGTGGGGACAGGAGAGTAATCACTGAAATCTCTATAAAGCAGAAGCGGAGCTGAGACAAGATGCCTGACATGGGAGTGGAGTACTGCCAGGTTGTCAGAGGCCCTGGGCTCAAGAAAGGAGAAAGAAAGCCTAGATTTGCAAAGGAGTGTGCCAGGAGAGCCCTCAGAGCCCTCCTCTTGAACATAACAGGTCCAACAGGACTTCAGAACAGAACAGGGCTGGGAAGATTAGGGCTCAGCCAGTAAGGGAGTCTGCTGCTCTTGCCCAGGACCTAGGTTCCATTCCCAGCACCGACATCAAGTACCTCACAGTCAGATGTAACTTCTCCTCTGGCCCCTGAGGGCACCACTGCAAATGTGGTATGTGCACTCGTGCATGAATGCACAACACACACACACACACACACACACACACACACACACACACAGAGAGAGAGAGAGAAAGAACAAACAACAGGACCATTAAGAAGGCATTTGCTAGACAAATTTGGTGACCAGAGTTCAATCTCTGGACTCACATAATTGTGTATAATTGCCTTCTGACTGCCACATGTGCCCTAGCATGCATACCCACACATGCATATTAAGTATAAATATACACACACCCACACTTTTGACAAGAAAATGATTACATTTAAAGAAATACACAAAAGGCAAACAACAAATAAAACAAACCACAAGAAACAAAAACACTGTATTTAGACACGAAAGAACTGAAGCCCAGCAGGGTGGTGGAAGTCTGCAACTCTGGAGTTTGGAACTAGCCTGGGATACACAAGCAAGTTCCAGTCCAGCTAGTGCTGCATAGAAAGACCCTGCCCCAAAAGCCAAAAGCCAGCAATAACAACAGAAATGAAAGCTGTTAGAACTGCTAGACACTGACAGTAAGAGTGCCAATGTATTAAGTTGCACATGCAACGTACTTGCTTATTAACTAGTGTTTTGTGTGGTGCTGGAGTGGAATCCAGGGCCTCATCGATGCTAAGCAAATGCTCTACCACTGAATAATATACCACTGACAGCCTCCTCTTGACCACTGAATATTCTAAAATGTTAAAAATAATTATTTAAAAATTGTATACAATATATTTGGTAATATATATTCTTGGTCCATCTAACTTCATGTTCTCTCTCAAAACAAAAAAGAAAAACAAGAAACATCAAAACACATATGCCCCCCCAAAAAAGAAAATAGGAAAACAATAAATAACAAATCAAAATCTAGAATCCATTTTGTGAGCAGCAACCTTTAAAATGAGCGAACAATACAAAGGGATTGGCCTAATATGGAAAGTAAATGTGGAAGAGAATAAAACAATTACGATCCAGTGACCATAGCTGGACCGAAAGCTGTGTAGGTTAGATTCAATAGTGACAAGCGGGGATCTGAGAACACATGAAACAGCAGGATGAAGAGCTGGCAATGAGCAGGAGTCCCAGATGGAGACAAGGAGAAAATGTCTCCCATCACCTTTCAGAAATGAAAAAAGGACATGAATCTGGAGACATTTCAAACCAAGCCAATTAATAAAAGTTGTACAGTATGATCCATTTGTATAAAACCTGGGACCAGTGAGTCAGAAGGTGTCACCTCTTACTCGACACCAACTGATATTGACTACTGACTGGACACAGTGAAGCTGGGAGAAGCCCAGTCTTAAGATGCCATGCATTCTAAATCACACCATTATCTGAAATACCAATAAAGAAAAAAAGTGATGCCAATTAATAAAAGGTCTGGGGTGACAAGGGAAATGTAAGGAACTGGTAAGCAAGAGACTATTTTTATGCACCTCTGAGGCAAGTATGTGTGTATAGAGGCCCAACAACCTCAATGTTGTCCATCATCTTTTAGACAGTTTCTCCCTGGCATGGGGCTCACCAAGTAGGCTGGGAAGAGGGGCTCACCAGAGAACCTATATATCCTGTCTTCCCAGCACGGGGTGACAGGTGCCATACCTGGACACAAACAAGATTCAAAAAGTGTCTAGTGGGCAGAAATAGATGGTAGACGCTTATGTTAGTTTTCTAGGGCTACTGTAACAAATGATCACAAAGCCAGTCATTTAAAATAACAGAAATGTACCATTTTATAGTTCACCAAGGGAACTATATTTATTATGTGTATGCACATATATGTATATATTCAGGGACACACAATAAGACATGAAATTAGGAGAGGACTTGGGAAGAAGGGGTTCCATGAGACCAGAAAGGCCTAAAAGGGATATGATCAAAATAGGCCACAGGTCTCAAACCAGTGTTACTATTCAGAAATTAAGTTGTTGGCATATCCTTTGCCCTCCAGAATTCTTGGGAAGAACTCTGTCTGTTTGGCTTCCTGTGGCTACCCGCATCTTTATGGCTGGTAGTCTTGTCACTGTAATCATTCCTTCCATAGCCTTGCTGCCTCCGCCCCCAATCTGTTAGTATCTCCACTGCACACACTTTTGATTGTGCTTAGGGCCCATTCAGATCATCTCCCTCAGCCTCTTTCTCCACCTCAAGATTCTTAGCCACATCTGCAAAGACCCTTTCCATATAAGGTGACATGGTAGGGCAGTGCCTGAGGGCTGTTAATCAGCACAGTGCAGAAGCAACACTCCATACCAGGCTGTGTTCCTAGTACTTCAAAGGTATTGTTTGGTGCTTGTAAGACAGGAGAGAAGTACTGTTTCCACCTGCCAGGTGGCTGGGCTGAGCCAAAGGAACCAACAGCCTGCCGGAGCTGATCAGTTTGCAGCTAGGTGGGTGTTAACAGAAGCTATTTAGATTTCATTTTGAAATTCCTGATTTACAGGAATATCACTATCAGTACAAAAAGTTACAAATACTTTCAGCTAGCCTTTCCACGTTAACGCTGGGCTTTGTGCGATCACTCCTCTGCATGTATTTTAGTAGGCTTTTTGGTTATCTAGTTGCACAATGTTCCAATTTTCCCTGAAAAATATCACAGCACACCTAAAAAGGGGGTGAGGTAGGGGTGTTATCAGGTTACCAAATAGTTTTACCCAAATAATTTACTTACTTTTACTCAAATTTTATCACTGGTCTTGTGTTAAACCAAAAAATAATGGGTGCTGAACAGGACCCAACACAGGGCTACATACTCTTCAGTCACATCTCTTCAGTCTCATTAGAAATTTGAAACTTTTGGCAAATAAGGCTCATGAGACATCATCTCTGAATGTACTCCAGGCTGGCCTTGAAAGTAGAGCCTCAGCAGCCCACGTGCAGGGATTCCAGGTGTGCAAAACCTGGCTTGTTACCTTCCCCCTTCACCTCAGCCATCGGACTTCTGGCAGCCTCTGCTTGGAGGCTAACACCTGGGAGCTAAGACAGATGCTCTCTGTTGACTGTCGGTTCATCTTTGAAAAAGCTGCCTGAGTATGCCCACCGCCTGAAGATCTTCTGAACCTGGGGACTTTGGCACCTGAACTTTCTTTGCAGTGTAATCTAGAGACTTGGTTTCGGTTTCTCCTGTGACTATAAAAACCCTGGCTTATTCTAAGTAAAGTGGAGCCTTGATTGGGACACTACTTGGCTTTGTGTTTTCTCTTTGCATTTCAAACCCTCTATTTCAGGTCCTTTATTCCCTCCTGGCTGAGAGAAACCAGTTCATGAAACTTCGGGGAGTTTCACTGGGTAGGCTCAGAATTTTGTAGAATATTCCTTGATGAAGTTTTTTCTGTTTCTTTTTCTTCTGCTACTTCTTGATCAGATTCAGGTCATGCATTTTGGCTGGGGTGCTGTGTAGGGCTAAATGTCTTTGTGTACCACAAAAGCATGTACAAACAGAAAACTGTCTTAATGGGGGCTGGAGAAGTGGCTCAACAGTTAAGAGAGTCAAAGGACCTGGGTTCAATTCCTAGCACCAACATGGCAGTCTGTGACTTTAATTCCATGGGATCTAATACCCTCCTTCCAGCTTCTTTAGGTACCAGGTACATATATGGCACTCTGACATGCATGCAGACAAAATATCCATACACAAAAAGTAAAAATAAAAAAAAAAGGAAAAAACCCAAAACTTGTCTTAGTAATGGCAATATTAAAGCATGCCCCTTGTTCTGCAAGATCTTGCAAAAATAAAAACTTGAAGTTAGGAGTGGAATGTGTTGAGAGAATACAGGGAGAGTTGGAAAGTGTCGGTAGGGGGTAGATATGATGAGAGTTCATGGTGTGCATGTGTGAAATTTTCAAAATAAAAAAAGTCTCGTTCTCTAGCCCAGGCTGATACCAAACAGGTACTGCTAGGGACCCAGGTCAGTGGTAAGGCACTGAGTTCAGTCTCCAGGACCATCAAGAGCAAAGGTATAAAAAAATCAACTCAAGAGAAGCAGGAGGTATCCATACCTTTAACATCAGCACTTATAGAGTAGAGGCAGGAGGATTCCAGGACCAAGGCCATCCTCAGCTACAAAGTGAGTCTGAGCTGACCAAGGCCAGTATAGGATACATGAGACCTAGTGTGTGAGAACACAGAGAATGTAAAGTTGTCAACAGAAAGCTCAACTTTGTGACTCTACAAAATATGCTTCACTGTTAAATGATTTTGAGCACATGGTTTTAGTAAAACTTTTCTTTCAAGGCACTTACTTGAAATGTATGTTTTCTTGTCATTGGCTTCACTGAGCATTAAACACAAGAGAACGTTTGACATGTTACATCAGAAAGCCAGAACAGGGAAGGACGTTTTAAAGCTGCTAAAGGGCCTCCTAGATAGGATTACAGCTACCTTCTTACTGGTACAGGAAACAGATTTTGCACCCTGCAGCGGATTATGCTTGTAGAGAGATCCTTCCTTCTTTGCCTATAGATGAAAACCCACCACCTCTCAACCAAAACTATCAGACCAGCTAGAGTGGAAGCACACAGAAGATATCACCCAGGCTACCAGTTCTATAGAAAAATGATGGGGGAAAGGAGCAAACAAGTGCTTTTTAGAAAGTATATAATTACATGTATATAATTTAAATGGCTATCCTATATTCTGAGATTATATGCTCCTAATCGGTGACTGATAGAACAGTTTTACATAGTGATTTTGGGAGCATGTTTGGATTGGGGGAGCTGTTTTGCTAGCTTGTGAAACTAGTAGTTTCAAATACTTAAATACTTCCATCAATAAAAGTTTTAAGTAGATTTGGTGGTCTTTCAAACTAGGAAGTGATTGAAAGCTATGCACATAGTGACTGTCCGATTGAACATTCCGCAGAACTAATTCTTACTTGTGTATGCTTTGGCCTACAGTCAGCCTTGCCTTTAGGGCAGGGTAACTGCAGCTTTAGTTTCCACCATCAAAAATACTCAACACCACACTTATATCACCTTTTATTAAAAGCAGATATGTGAATTCTAAGTATGAGACACCATCTTAGAAAGAACATGTTTCCATGACGCCTGCTACCACAGAAGGAGCCTGCTATCCTGGGCAAATATATGGGTGCAATGCAGACAAAATGAATGCTGTGTGTCCACACAGGCTGTTTTCCTGGACCCCGTGGTAACACAGGATGTTGTTGGTCTTGATGTACACTTTGGCTCACTTACATTCCAGTCACACTATATAGCATTCATTATTTATATACATTGGAACAGAGCAGATATAATGTGTATTCCAAGAATAACATTTTGTACACTTATATATTAGAAAGAACTCTGTGTTTCAATTCTCTTTATCTTTATGTCTTAGCTACTTTTGAGAAGAACAGCTCCATATAAATACACAAGCTGGAACATACATTTAGAAAAGCTTACAGAAATCAATGTAAACTGCATGTATCTGCCCATAACAAATTAACTAAGCCTTGTTCCCTCTAATGTTAAAAATAAAAAAGTAGCTAGCCATTACACTTTATAGTAAGTTCCAGACCAAATATAATGTGATCATTGGCATGCTGGGCCAGATGAGTCTGTGTCTACCTCTGTCATCCTGGGATTTGTTCCTTTCTGTCAAAGTATTCTACGTACATTTGCCAAGAACATTTACATTAAACTTCAAATTACTTCTGGTTGTTTCCAAATATATGTTAGGAGCCTCTAAAAGGAATTTGTTTTCTGCCAACTATGCCATGTCAGTAGTTACTGAGATGACAGTAGAGACTCTGGGGATAGGCAGGTGCCCGGTATGCAGGCACAGGTCAAGCATCTGGCTAAGAGGCTCTATGACTCAGCAGCACTTAGTTCTTCTTGGTTTTCTTCAGGTAGCGAGTCCGCAAAGACTTGTTTAAACTCATGGCTATTTTAAAATAAATCCAACGAGGCAAGATTGAGCTTATTGAGCCCTAGGGAAAGAAATGGGGAAGATATATAAGCATAGCCCACAACTGAGTTAAACTTAAGGGAAGCCTATATGCCACCTTTCATTTCTCTACATTATTATTTACAGAGATTTTAAAGTTCTTAGGTATACAGTTTGAAATAAAATATAAATGTCTTTTTTAGGATTAAAGATGTGTACCACTTTGTCTGACAAAGTACATGTCTTGATGCTAAGAAATGATACAGAAAGAAAAGCCCAAACTGGAAAATATAGCTAAGATTTAGAAATGTACATACCATGAGCGCGTGGACCACATACCCAGCAGTTCGGGTCTGCAAACCGACTGTTTTAATTGCAGACTTCACAAATGTCTCTGCAGAGGGCTTATCCAAAGTCGGCTTCCGGATTTTTGTCATTTTTGTAGCTACAAAGTATGGCAGGACGCTCTAGAAAGAACCGCCCCATATAAAAAGAAAAGACAAAACATGCCATTGATTAGGAAGGCTACCAATTCAGAACTGAGCGTGATGCCTGCCTGACTGTTGGTGATAGTAGAAGCATCCTCATGATATCTGGAGTTCGTATCTTTAGAGAAGTTGGAGAGATATGCTGCTATCAAACGTCAACTTGAGAGAACATATAGTAGCAAAAACATGAACTGCAATACACTGATGACCTATTAGTAAAATAGAATTGGAGGCTGGGAAAATGAACAAAGTCCAAGTCAGCATTTCCGAATCTTTAAAAGGAAAGGAATGGGTAGAAACCTGAGGGGCTGAGGCTCGGGATGTCCTTCCTATCCAGGTCAACAGGCACTCTGCTGTGCAGTCAAGCAGCATGAGGTTTCTGGTGTCTCACAGGGACAACTCTGTCCCATCAGCCTGAAGAATTACACTTGTTCTATGAGCTTTAGTCCTTTCACAGGTAACATTCCACTTTCCTGGCTTTTGGTCACTACTTCTCTTCCCTGGTGTTTTAACATCCTGCTCCTGAAGTTTTATAAAGTGCTAATGTTAAGATGGGACCGCATCTTTTTTGCCCTCTTCTGTTTTGGGAAGAGATAATAAGAAAATAAGATAATAGCCTGGGTGATGAGAAGTTACCTGACAGGACAGATGTGGGTTGTGAATCTAAACATGAGCTTTCCTAGGCATTTCACAAATGTGAGTTCTCTACTGCATATGCACCCTGTGTTTCGGCTATGGCACAACACGGAACACAAAGAACCCGAATTATAATGAGTTCTGGGAGTCTGATGAAAGAAGGTCCTTCTGTGATACAAAAGATTCAGGTGTACATCAGCTCACCAAACCCTTGTTCTTCTCACAAGGGTGAAAAGCAGGGGTGCGGTCTGCTGGCCCTGCTAGGTAAGAAAAAGGAACAGTTCAACACATGGTTGAAATGAAAAATAAATGCTCATACTACAAATAAAGCTGAGGTCTCTCTACACTTTGGGTTTCTTTACTGCTGAGAGTAGAAGGAACAGCCCCACATCTCTTTGGGGATTTATTTATATGTGTATTTTTTTCACACATAATTTCATATTCTTCTCACTCCCAAGTGTAAGTCAAAGAATACAGCTCACCACCCTTACTGTGGGAGCTGAGCCTTCAACCCATCTACTCAGAGTCTACCT